>BLBF01000021.1:31532475-31543015 GCA_015471245.1 Laticauda colubrina | reverse complement strand
GAAAGAAAGAAAGAAAGAAAGAAAGAAAGAAAGAAAGAAAGAAAGAAGATATGGGATAAGGCATTTCAAAAAGAGGGGTCTGACTGAAGTTCATGTTTTAATGCTTTTTTCCTGGAGCATGCCAGGTTTGTTTTGCTTTATTTATTTATTTTTGACAATCTGTGGTTTCAAGGAAACGTTCTGCTGCAGCATGTTACAACCAGACCTTAGGATACACCCACTACAGCCAGCTATGTGGTTCTGCTACTATATTTCACATCCTTTTGTGGACAACAGCTCATGGTTGCTCCCAGAGTTGTTGAATGAAAGCAGAAGGTCTGGGAATGTTGTGAGGTTACACTGCACCTCTTTTCAGAAAAGGCTAGGTAATGCCGCACTTAAGTGAAACCAAGAATGACACAATATGCTTGGCTCTCTCAAGCAGTTGAGACATGTTTTGTAGGTACTAGAGATAGAAACGAGAGAGAGGTGGGGGAAGGAGAGAGAAACAGAGAGACAGACCGAGACAGAACAGGCTTTGGGACAAGGCATATCCAGTTTGCAGCTGTCTGGAGTGATAATCTATAAGCATCACCAAAGACAAATAAGAATATCCACCTGCTTTGAATATCTGAAGGGATACACTCATATCTGTGAAATGCTGATTGAGCTATCATTTCATAAAAATTTATGCCCTTTTTAACATAACTACAACTACTCCTCTTAAAAATACCTCCCTCCTTTTAAATTTTCTCCTGAGGTATCAGATCTTCAGTCACTTTTGTGGAACATTTTTTTGGCTCAATAAGGTGGCCCTAATCTTAAAATCTGAGCATCAGGGACCTGTCAATCCTAGTTTGCTGAATTGAGATGTCATGCCCAGTCAGGGTATCACAATCCTGAGGGGCACAATGGAGTACACCCATATTCTTTAGTCATTATGTTTGATTGTGACCTCTGAATTCATTTCAAAACAAATATCCTAATTTGCTACAATTTGCACATTATTTTACTTGCTGTTCATTTTTTCCCGCTTGCATTGTAAAAGTTGTTTAAATGTCTGCATCTCAATGGAATTGTTGCTTGTAATGTAATTAATTACATTGTTTTATGGTTTTTAATATATTAAATGATCTTTCTGGTCCATCCAAATGCAAATATATATAAATGCAAATAAAATACAAATAAAGAATATAATAGTTGAATAGATATTTGATTTGTAGATAGATATAGATAAAGATAGATGCTGGACATAAAGATAGAAGACAGTAAGGAATTCTGCTAGCTGCAATTACAACATCAGCTAACTAATTTTACTAGAAGTGGGATTTGGTTTGGAAAATTCTGAAAATTGCTTTTAGGAGCAAATACTAGAAACAATAATGAATATTAATAATTAAAGCTGCTTTTTCCAACATGGTGCCATTACTGAATCTAGTATTCATAGAGGACTGAGAATCTTCCATTCCAGCCATCATTCCATGATGACTTCTTTGTGCTGATATAAAACATTCAGGATCAAAAGGCCTTTGATTACTATCATATGCAAACTGTTAATGGGGAGGGGAAAGTACCTTTGCAAAATCTTTTACGTCGAACAAATCAAAGACCTCAAAAAGATCACTTTTCCGCAGACCAAACTTCTCACAGCAGGTAGCAAGGAAGGTTCGGATATTCTTTAGGCACAGGAACTGGAAAGGAAATGTAATGAATAGACATAAGGCTATCAGAAATAGGTGATATTAAGTAAGAACATTGGCAAGCAGGTCATCATACTAAATATATAGTTAATTCAGTCAAAACACTAGTTTCCAGTTTCCTCTGAACAATATCTGTTTCATTTTATTACTGGTAGGTTGCCCTAACTTTGAGCCAAATTAGCAATAAATGATGCTGATGAAGTGCAATATTTATATTAAAAAAATAAGTTCACCCTAAAAGTTTCATTTCTTCTGTTTATTTTTTAACCTTTTAAAAAAGTTTTATTTGTTTTATTAATATAATATGTAAAAATTCCATTTCAATCCAACCGTGTGTTGTCTGGGTATAATTGTTTTTAGGCAATCGTAATCAAGGTGTTTACAATAACATTCATTACAATAACATTAATAATGTAGTAACAATAATATTTTGTTTGTCCATTTTAACAAATGTCCATTTTAACATTTATCTTTTTTATGTCCCTTTCTTTCTAACTTCTGTTTTTATTGTCTAGCCATTGATAAAATAAGTCCCATGTCAAAAAGTATTAAGTTTCTTCTTTGTCCTTAATAGTAAATGTTAGTCTATCCATTTCTGCACATTCTAGTAATTTCTTAATTATGTAATTAAGAAACATAATTTCTTAATTATGTTCTCATCTGTTGGGATCCCGTTATACTTCCATTGTTAAGTATATACAATTCTAACTGCAGTCAATATTTATTTGATTTATTTGATTTGTCAATCGCTTACAAGATAATAGGTATAAGTATATACATAGTTATAAATACATGAAATGGGTACATATAAGAAAAATAAAAGAAACAATAGGACAGGGACAGTAGGCATGTTGGTGCGCTTATGCACATCCCCTACAGACCTCTTAGGAAAGGGGTGAGGTCAATAGTAGACAGTCTAAGGTTAAAGTTTTTGGGGTTTGGGGAAGAGTCAGGTAGAGTATTCCAGACATTGACCACTCTGTTGCTGAAATCGTATTTTCTGCAATCAGGTTTGGTGCGATTAACCTTGAGTTTGTATCTATTGTGTGCTCTTGTGTTGTTATGGTTGAAGCTGAAGTATTCATTGACAGGTAAGTCATTGCAATGTATGATTTTATATACCATACTTAGATCAGACCGAAGATGGAGTAATTCAAGGTTTTCTAGGTCTAGAATTTCAAGTCTGGTGGCATAAGGTATTCCACAACGAGTAGAGGAGTGGAGAACTCTTCTTGTGAAATATTTCTGGACTTTCTCAACTGTGCTAATATCAGATACGTAATGTGGGTTCCAGACTGATGAGCTGTATTCGAGTATTGGTCTAGCAAATGTTTTGTATGCTCTAGTTAGTAGTGTGATATTACCAGAGAAAAAGCTATGTAGGATTAGGTTAACAACTCTTAATGCTTTTTTGGCTATGTAGTTACAGTGGGCTCTAGCACTTAGATCATTAGAGATGAGTATTCCAAGGTCCTTTACAGAGCTTGGATCATCAACAAGGTCTTGACTATTTAGCTTGTATTTTATTTTCTGATTTTTTTTCTGCCAATATGTAAGACAGAGCATTTATTTGTTGAGATTTGAAGTTGCCATTTGTTTGACCATTCTGATACATAGTCAAGATCTTTTTGAAGGGTAGCAGTATTGTCTGTGGTACTGAACAGCTTTACATCATCAGCGAAAAGAACGCAGTTGCTCTTGACATGATCACAGAGGTCATTTATGTAGAGCACAAAGACAGTTGGTCCTAGAACACTGCCTTGGAGGACATCACTATTGACAGGTACAGAATTTGATAGGACACTCCCATTTTGACCATTTATTGTCTGATTGACAGGAATGCTTCTATCTAATTTGCAGGTGTCCAGAGATACCATAAGATTTTAGTTTTAGGAATAGTTTGTTGTGTACCACTGAATCAAAGGCTTTACAGAAGTCTATGTAGATTGCGTCTATTGTTTTGCCCTGATCGAGTTGTGTAGTCCATATGTTTTTGCAGTGTAAGAGTTGCAGATGACAGGATAGTTTTTTTCTGAAACCAAATTGTTTATTGGAGAGTAGTACATGTAAAATGAAGTATACAGTCTCTTTATCATATTTTTCTGGTAGAAGCCCAATAAATATATTTCTGGTTTCATGTCTATATGCTGTTTTATCATTTTTTCCAACCAGGTATGTATTTTTGTCCAATATTTTTTAACTTGTGGACATGTCCACCACATATGGTAATATGAACCAGGTGTATTTTTGCTTCTAGCAGAACTTCAATATATATATCCAACATTACTATGCCGAATATATCTTGTTACTTTTTATAAAATTCTGTCAGTAACCCATCAGACCCTGGTGTTTTATTGCTCTTTTGTCTCTTAATCACTTCTGTCAATTCCATCATAATTATTCTTTCATTTAAATGACTTCAACTGTTTCAGGTACTTTGTGGAGTTTGGATTGTTCCAAATATTGTTGTATTTTGTTTTTTGGAATTTTCTCCTGATCATATAATTTCCTATAATACTCTTTTATTTTTTCTATTTTTTATTTTGGTCATAAAACATCCTCTTTCTCATCTATTAGTCAATGTATCACCTTTCCCTCTCTCCTTTTTCAATTTATATGCCAACCAACTTCCTGGCATTTTCAAAAAAAGGTTTTGTTTTGTATTTTTAATTTTTTGTGCCACTTTGTCTTTTTCCAATAGATTCACTTTGTGTGAATCCATTTGATTTTTTAGTTTCTTTTTTGTGGTTCTTTCTGTAATTCTGTTTCTAGTCTTTTGTATTCTTCCTCTAGCATTTTCTTTTGTTTCTTCTTGTTGTTTTTCTTTCCCATGTAAGTTATAACTAATCCCCGAATATATGCTTTAACAGTATCCCATACAGTTTGCATTGAAATCTCTCCTTTCCTGTTCTGTTTGAAAAAAAGTCCAATTCTTTTTCCATACATTGCATAAATTCTTTATCTTGCAATATTGTTTGATTCAACATCCATCTCAATTTTCTTTTTTGTTCTTTCCATATAACTTTTATTGAATTGTGATCGGCCCATATATTAGGTTTTATTTCTATCTCTTGTACACTGATGATGTAAAACTATTCAACACCACCGTCAATGCTACTGTCCTTCAAAAATATCTTGATTATGTGTCTGAATAGTCTAACACAGTAGTGGGATTCAAATTTTTTTACTACCGGTTCTGTGGGTGTGGCTTGGTGGGTGTGGGAAGGATACTGTAAAATTTCCAATCAGAGGTGGTATTTGCTGGTTCTCTGAACTACTCAAAACTTCTGCTACCGGTTCCCCAGAACTGGTTAGAACCTGCTGAATACCACTAACAGTTGGCAACTCCAAATCTCGACCAACAAATGCTCTGTCCTACACATTGGTTGAAAAAAAAAAATCTATATACCAAATACAAGCTAGGTGGATATGACCTTGTTGATGACCCTCTGTCAAGGAACTTGGAGTTCTCATATCGAATGACCGAAGTGCCAAAGCTCACTGAAACAGTATTTCCAAAAAGGCTTTAAGAGTTGTAAATTTAATTTTATGGAGCTTCTCCTCCGGTAATACTGATTTGCAGACTAGGGCATTCAAAACCTTTGCTAGACCAATACTTGAATTCAACTCTGCTGTCTGGAATCCACACTGCATATCAGACATAATTACAATTGAGCGAGTCCACAAGTATTTTACCAGAAGAGTACTACATTCCTCTGTTTGCAACAGAATACCGTACACCACCAGACTTGAGTTTTTAGGCTTAAACAACCTTGAACTATGCCAGCTAAGATTGGACTTAAGCAAAGTACATAAAATCATATGTTACAACATCTTACAAATTAATAAATATTTCAGCTTTAACCACAACACAAGAGCACAAAACAGATATAAACTTAATGTAAACCACTCCAAACTTGATTGCAGGAAGTACAATTTCAGCAACAGAGTGGTCAATGTCTGGAACTTATTACCTGATTCTGCTCTAATTCCCACTCCTTCACCCTCAAACTAACCTTTATTGACCTCACCCCATTCCTAAGAGGTCTGTAAGGGGCATGTATAAATGCACAATTGTGCCTACTGTCCCTGTCCTAATATCCCCAATTTTTAGTTCCTATTTCTTAAATTTAAACTTATGTTTATTCTTATTTCTATTGTATTGTAAGCTTTTGACAAAATAAATAAATAAATAAAATAAATAAGCATGTTTTCAATTCTGAGGACATCCATGCCATATCTATTCTAGACCAGGATTTATGCCTATTTGAATAGAATGAATACTGATTTTTCTAGGGGTGCGCTTCTCTCCATACATCTTGAATTCCTATTTCTTCTGCCATTTTAAAGAAGGATTTAGGGAACATTAAAAAAAACACTCTTTAACCTGTTTTACTGCTCTTATAGTCAAGTTCTATATCTACAATTGCATTAAAATCTCCTACCATACAAATATTTTCATATTCCAATTCTATAATTTTCTTATGAAGTTTACAATGAACTCATCTTGGTTGTTACTAGGTGCATATATCATTATTAACAATATCTGTTTTTTATTCATTGTTATCTCTACCGCCAACATTCTTCCATCTTCATCTGCAAAAATTTGTCTAGCCTTTATTGTTTCTTTAATATATAACCCCCCCCTTCCTTTGCTGTGCTAATGAAAAATATAGTTTCCCAATTTTTGGATACTCTAATAGTTTTCATGTTTTATTTTTTAATCTGATGCCTATTTAAACCAGATACATGCACCTAAAATTATGCATACTACATTTTAAAGTGATGTATGGAACTCTAAAATGTTTGAATTTATAAATACAAAAGAGGCTATTGGAGCTAGTGGCACAACTGCTTAGCTCAACCCAACCTATTAATTAGAGAAATTCTAGCAAAATCATTCACTCAAATGGGAAGGAAAATAACTTTGATGCATTTCCTTCTCAGGTCCTTTTTCATTTCTTGTAGACAGAATTGATCTAAGACTGTACTCCTAATGGCGCAATTAGGTTGTATAAAAGTGTTGCCTGAATAGATATAGGCAAAGAAATGACATCATGGTTAAAATAGGATTAGGAAGACACAGGCTACAGTTTCTATTCAGCCATGATGTCTCCTACTAATCTTTAGCCAATTGTTATCTGTTAACATAATTGATCTCATGTGGTTGATCTTATATGGTTCTTACCTAACATAAATGTAAGGTAAGAACCATGTATATTATTTTAATTTGAAAATATGCAGGATGTAAATGTAATAAATGAATGCATTTTAATTTGTTGTCAAAATACTTTACAAAAATTTGGGTAGTGTGACAAAATAGTACAATCTTCCTTAACCTGACTGTGTCCAGATTGTCCATTTGCTTTTGCTGTTACTAGGAAATGAGCACAAAGGCAAAATGCCCATTATTATGACAGAGAGGAACAGAGGAAGTCCATATAGGAAGTTAATTGAACGGAAGCCATTCTCTCATACGCACAACTGACTTCCTTATACATGGTAGATGGGAGGAAATAGTTATATTTCTTCAGTGTATTTGTTTATTTCAGAAAACTGCTGAGAATCATATCTGGTGCTGGGAACCATCCAAATTTCTCAATTATGCTATAAGATTGTTTCATATTTCATAACATTTGGCAGTTGAGAGCAGATTGGAGAGTTCCAGTTTTTTCCATTGTTTCAGTCAATGTACCCTAAACAACCAAGGTGTAGTGACAGCCTGGAACAACAAAGGAATTAAAGAGTCCTACTTCCATTCATTCTTTGCTTTCCTAGCCATCAAAACAATAACAAATCTGGTCCAACTTCTGACTGCACTACACTATATGCAAGCACTTCCATTTGCTACAGAAGCTATTTTGAGGTAGGAAGAAAACTTTGCTGGCCTGAATGTTAGGCACTTTCCAAGCAGAATGTTGAATGCTATAGAACTGTGATGGCGAACCTATGGTACACATGCAGGAAGTGACACACAGAGCCACTTTTGCTGGCATGTGAGAGGTCGCCCAGAAGAGCCCCACTGTGCATATGTGCATACTGCCTGCCCGACAGCTCATTGTCGGGTATCTGGCGTGCATGCACGGGGGATGGTATGTGTGTGGGAGATGTGCGCACATTCAAAGAGATGGGTGGGACGTATGGGGGAAGTCGCACACGCATGTGCAGGGGTGTGTTCCCCGCACGCCTTGCCTTCTGGATGCTGGCATATGAGAGAGCAAGCATGAGACACACACATTTTTCGGCATGGGAGACAAAAAAGGTTAGCCACCACTGCTATAGAAGATATACCAAAGAAGGGTACTGCATTGTGATCTTCTGACCATGCATTTCTTAATTTCATCTCTTTTGGGGGATTTTGTGCACATACTATATCCTATGCATAAATCATGATCTCTGATGTGCTAATCCCTGCTGGCCTATATAGTGTATGAAAAAGCTTCCAGCAGCAGCAACACAAGACAGAAAAAGAACAGAAGGGCAGCTCATCTTCTCCTTTGTGAGGTTCTACCAACACTATCTATACATCCTGTCTCACCGAAGATGCTAAAAGCCCTGTCACACTGCCCAAAGGATGCAAAACGTTAGTAAAAAGGGCTCAACGGACGAGAAAAATGTTCCATCCGTTGTTATCCACTCTCAGAAGGGGCAAAAATTTGCATAACCGGAGCGGATAACACTGAAAGGAATGGACGCGGGGAGGACACAGAGCGGATGGAAAGCGGATGCGAAACGGAAGCCCAGTGGATGGAAGCGGATGAGAGCGGATGGCACATCCGCTAGGCTTCCGGGGGGCCTCAGCAAAGTGGACGTGGAACGGATGCAGCGGATGCAGAGCGGACGCCGAGCGGATGAAGCGGATGCAGAGCGGAAGCCTAATGGATGCCTAGCATTAATTGTGCATGTGGGGAGGATGCATTGCGTAAGCCCCGCGGATATAAGGGAAGCAGCTCGGAAGCAGGTCACCATTCAGAGGAAAGACCTGTTGCCGGATGGATTGACAGCCTTGCCAGCCCTGCCTGCATGCCTGCCTGCAAGCCTTGCTGCCAGCCTCCCTGCCAGCCTTGCTGTCTGCCTGCCTGCCAGCCTTTCTGCCAGCCTCCCTGCCAGCCTTGCTTCTGCCTGCCTGCCAGTCTTGCTGCCAGCCAGTCTGCCTGCCAGCCTTGGTGCCTGCCTTCCTGCAAGCCTTGGTGCCTGCCTCCCTGCAAGCCTTCCTGCCAGCCTTGGTGCCAGCCTTCCTGCCAGCCTTGGTATCTGCCTGCCTGCCATCCTTCCTGCAAGCCTTGATGCCTGCCTGCCTGCCAGCCTTCCTGCCAGCCTTGGTTCCTGCCAGCCTCCCTGCCAGCCAGCAACCCCACAACCATGGGGAACAGAAAGCCTCAGCCATCTGCTGCCAGCCTTTACAAGAGGGACAGGGCTACCATCCCGTCCCCTGGCCCTCACTCTGGTTCTGCTGGGGCTTCTGCAGCATGGGCTCGCTCTTCTGGGGCTGGGGCTTCTGCTGCTTCTGCTTCTGGAGGAGCTGATGATGCGGGGGATCAGACAAGCACTCCAGCACCAGCCACCTCCACAGCACCTGGACCCTTCACCCCTGAGACTGAGCGACCAAGAGGAGTGCCAGAGACACTTTTTTGTTTTATAGCTTGTTGTTAATAAAGTCTATTTTTGATTCACACACTTGCTTCATTTTTTTTTTAATAAAGTCTTGGTGGAAACTTTTAGAAATGGTTTAAGCCTTTGCATGCTTGTGGGATGGGTTGAGATAGCAGTGGGATGGGCAGGGATACCTTTGGGATGGGTAATAGCTGTGGGATGGGCAGGGATACCTTTGGGATGGGTAATAGCTGTGGGATAGATAAACCTCCAGTGCAAGCATAGTGGGACTGTATCGTCCACCCTCCCAGGTGCCACACCTATGGCCCTTTATTATCAATAACAATATAATCAATCATCCACACATGTCAACATAAACACAACTCTTTATTAAATGCCCTGTTCATTGTAGGCCCACCCAACATACATGGTCCAATCTTATCCGTGTGATGAGACAGCCTCAAGGAAGCATCCATTAATCATCTATCATCCTGTCTTGCCACTCCACTGCTCCAGCTGGGGAGTTGCACCAGTGTTTCAGGAGGTTGCGCTGCTTCTTCCCTTCACGTGAGGCTCTGTTGGGGCCTTGCACATCCTCAGTGTCTATCAGGTTTCGCCCTTGCCTCCATTCCCCAGGCTCCATGTCCCCATTGCCTTGCTGGAGGTCCACGAGCCTGTTCTGCAAGACTGGGTAGCGGGTGCGCATGAGATTGTGCAGGATGCAGCAAGCTTCCATGATCCTCCTCATGGTCTCTGGGCAATGCTGCATGGTGGTGAGAAGTACCTGGAACCTGTTGGCCAGGATGCCAAAGACGTTCTCCACCACCCGCCTTGCCCTGGACAGCCTGTAGTTGAAGATCCTCTTTTCACGGGTGAGGCATTTGGAGGTGTAGGGCTTCATGAGGTAGATTGTGAGAGATAAGGCGTCATCCCCCACCATGAAGTCGGGCACATCTTGCGTGTCGTTGGGCAGGGGGTCTGGATCTGGGAAGCCCATGATGAGGTTGCGTTCCAGCCCCTCCTTGAGGTCACTGGCGTTGTATACCTGGGCATCTGAAGATGACCCGTTGCCTGAAGCATCGATGTACATGAACTTGTAGTCAGCATCGACCATGGCGAAGAGGATGATACTGAAGAAGCCCTTGTAGTTGTGACAAGAGGACCCTGAGTTGGCTGGCGCTTTGCAGGCCACGTGCTTGCCATCGATGGCTCCAACGGTGTGGGGGAAGTTCCACTTCTGATACCACTGCTCTGCAACTTTCTTCCAT
>BLBF01000021.1:31456123-31527475 GCA_015471245.1 Laticauda colubrina | reverse complement strand
TGTTTAGCTTGTCTACCTAACCCTGGTTGGGGAACCCAGGCTTAACAGTTACGATCCACGATGGACATGACTGGATGCTGTGGAAGAGGAAGAGTCAGATGAAGGCTGCAGAGGTCTGCACCGCAGGGCTGCTGTTCTGAAAGTGAGATCCAGATGAGTTCCTTCCCCTTTTTATGGGCAATATAGGTTTTCCCCTATGTGTCCTTTTGCATCCTCTAGGCATCCTCTAGACATCCTTAATATGTGAGATAGGTCCCCTCTGCGGACGTTTTTTCCATTTTAAATGCTTTCTTTGCGAGCTGCATCCACTTTCATCCGTTCTGCATCCGTTCTACATCCGTTCCGTGTCCGTTCCACTTCCTCCCTGCGTCCGTTTACCGCTGGAGCAGATCGAATTGCGCGGATGCATAGTGGATGCCTCGCGGATATAGCGGATGCATAACAGATGCATAACGGATGCCTAGCGGATGCGTAGTGGATGCAGAACAGACGCATTGGATACATTTTCTGTTCAAAAGTTTTGAGCAGCTCAAAACTTTCTGAGTGGATGAAACGTCAATAAACGGATGCTGGACAGATAGAGAGGAAGCAAAACGTATGCAGTGAGTACAGAACGGATGCATCGCGTTAATCAACAGATGGCAAGTGTTTCTCTCCGTTTTACATCCTCTTTCCATCCATTGGTGCAGTGTGACAGGGGCTTAAGATCTTTCCTTAGCAGTTCTACGCCCTCTCTCCACTTTTTTTGTTTTTTGCTTTTTAAAGATTGCTACAAACTTTGGGATTCCACAAGCCTGATGATTTTGACTTCTGTGCTTTATGAATTTTTAATGCCATTAAGATGTCATTCTCATATTCTGAAAATAAACTCGCTGTGATACAAAGAACTGTAGGGAAAATATTTGATAATATAGCACGCTTCCAGCCACACCTTTCCTCATTCCTCCTATTCTATTTTTCATTTCCAATAGTCCTTGTAAAACTTTCTTTTGGGAGAAGGAGTTCATAAGCATTTGTTGTGTTTCTGCAAAACGTAGGATTCTCCCTATGCTGCTGATCACAAACTTTTGAGTTTCTTTAGGGCCAAAGTTGTACATACATTGACTTTTGTTAGTTTAATAAGAATACAACAAATGATTCAAGAATTATTGCTCATTAAATTATTCTATACATTATTGCAGATAGAATATATTATTTATATCATGTTCTGATTCAGAGCCAATCACATACGTATTAGCCTTCCAAAGTGCTCATTGGAATGCTTGGGCTAACAGACAATGGAGAAATTGTTCAGATCCAGATGCAGAAATCTTGCTTTGAATTGTTATTGAATAATCAATTATCTATATGTCTCTAAATGTATAAAATAAGTGAATGACTTCCAAACAACAAAATTTGTGAGAAGGTATTATGTTCTTGTTGAGGATTTCTTGTCAACCATTTCAGTTTTGTTAGGCATAATTCAGTTTTTCTTATTGACAGAGTAATCTTTTCCTATATTGACTCCCTGCAGTGCAGTTGCAAAGATTTCACCTCTTAAATTCTCACAATTGACTGCTGCTAAAAACACTGCAATCCATCTCTTTGAAAGGCTATCAAAAAGCATTATAGCCAACTGCTCATTATATTATCTCAGCTTTGTAAATGAAAATATAATTTTGGAATATCTATACTGCCTCATTAATATTGTGATTCATGTTGTGTTCCTTATTCAATGGATAGTGGATGCTGATGTTTGCAGAATAAACTATTCAGTCAATGGTTGTTGAGGTCCAAAATTATTATCCTAGCTTTTTCATCATTGCATATGATTAGTTCTTGAAAATGAGTGTCTTTTGGCTCATGGAGAACAACTACTGTATATTGAAGATATTATGCATGCAAAGATGTAAGACTACAAAAAGACCAATTATGGAGAAATGAATTGTGAAGATGGCTGAGTTTGAAAAAAATGGCTAAACTGACTTTTATGTAGAAAGGAACTTCTCTACATTTAAAAAGACTGGAAAACCTTTATAGACTTTTTGCTGAAAAATAGATAAAAATGAACTGCAGGTTTTAGGATTTATTGATTAAAAGCTTTGTTTATATGAAAAAGGAAAGTATGTTATGCAGTATGGGAGGGTAGAGGTGATAATTATTATCTGTGTAATTGCTGCAAAGAAGTTTAAAAGTTGCTTCTTTAGATAGTTTTATTTTTCTTGCTTTTTTGTTATTTTTCACTTTTTCTTTAACCTTTTTATAACATTTTTTTTATTTTTTCTTCTATGATTCTGTAGTTTTTAGAATCTTTGTAAAGATTTATCTTTCAATAAAAAATATTTCAAACAAAAAGAAAATGACTGCCTCCCACAGAAAGACAAGAAAAAAAACTTGCTAGTACTTTCTCCACATATCTATTTATGTCCTGTAAAAACAACCTTTTGGAGATTGGGTGGATAGGTAAGTGAATGATTTTCTGAAGTGGTAGGTGGGAGAGAAATACATTTGAGTGAAATGACCTCATAAAGCAATTTGCCCTTTTGGAAAGTGAGAAAAGCTATGAGATTATAATGGGCCTGAGCCTGTTTCTGAGGAGATTTTTTTATGACAGAGGACAAATTCTGGGCTGCCCACTGGATAAAGTTGATGTAGCCAGAAAAAGACATTCATTTTGGAGAAATGGAATATTCTGGTGACCCTAGAACAGTGGTCCCCAACCCTTTTTGTACCAGGGACCAGTTTCATGCAGGAACACTTTTTCAAGGACCAGCAAAATCAATTCTTTCCTGATAGTAAAGGGCTTCTTTACCATTTCTTTACTAAAAACATATTTTTATCTATATTTTAATCACGATTATTCATTCTTTGCGGCCTGGTACAAAATGATCCACGGACCGGTACCAGTTCAGGGCCCGGTGGTTGGAGAACCCTGCCCTAGAAGACCCCTTAGATCCACAATTTTTGAGAGCTGAGCAAGCAACTGCAAAGTTTACATCTTATCTGTTCCTCTGTTATCATACCTTGCAAATCTGAGTCATGAAATAAGATTAAATGCCATAAATAGCTAAAAATGCTTATGTTTCAATTTGGAAAGAGGGAAAAGTATTTGAGAAAATATGAAATTCATTTCTATTTTGCTTTGAACCTTATGAAAGGATAAGAAATCTTGATATCAAATTATACAAACATGCAAAAAATTTGCTCAATAATTTTCCAGCTATTTTTTAGATAGTAAAAAGATAGATTTAGTGTTAGAAAGCAATTCTAAATGGGAGTGGATGTGATGGTTATTATCCATAACATCAAAATTTTAACTTTAAAAATGTGTCTCCCCACCCCCATCCTTTGAAATCAGTAAGAAAATGAAATTTGGCTTCACGGGACAAGAAGTTTTTCTTTTCTTCAACAAGAACATACTTGTTCTTTTCTTCAACAAGAACATACTTCAAAAGGAAGCACTAGCAAGATTTGCTGAATCAGAACTATTGATTTTTGTCACTCTATGGCAGTTAAAAAGCAAACTATGTTATTGTCACTGGCTACTGACAGTAATAATTAATCGGACATATTTTTCATGCATGCAGCTAATTAGGGTAGTCATTAGCTTATCAGATAGGGCCCAGAAGCCTGAATCCATATACAAATCATTCAAATCATCACCATATACAAATCATTCTCCTTGCCTTAGCTACATTGCAGAATTGTTCTAAAGAAATTATGTGAAAAGTCCAAGCATATCAAACTAAGCTTGGAAGAGGTAATAAACTTTGCATTTATTTGCATTTTACTAAACTAGTATTGTCTGTTTAAGTTTCTTAGATCTTTGACTTCATCTCTGACTATTTCCCACTGCAGCCATAAATCTGCCTCTAATGTATGGAGAGACCAAATGAGAACCCCACGCACATGGCAAAATATGCTCTTACACTGTGAGAAAGAACAGGCCAAGCTAGATTATTTTTGTTTATAAGCCAGAAGCAGTACAGCTGGGATTTCAACCAAATATAATGTAATCCCAAAACCACTATTCCTACCCAAATAAAAAATAAGCAAATGCAGTTTTTAGGTATCGACAGTATTAGAAGAGAGACTTTCTGTTAAGATGAGAATCATTCATAGATTGTGTTCCATTCGGAAATAAGGTGCATGAGACCGGGTTCCAACAAACAGCTCTTTTATTAAACAGTAAAGCAACTAGTAACAGAACAATTGCCCAAGCTGTGGAAGCCCTTCTTATAGCGGCTTGCTCGCGGCTTGTGGCCAATGACAGTAGTTCAAGTGTTCCCGCCGTCCGGCAGGCCAATCGGAATGGCTCCCGAGTAACCAATCCGAGAACGGTCTTCTCGGCCAATCAGTTTAAAGTATTTGGAGTCTACCAAGTTCTACACACAACACCCCTCCCCCCTTGGTTTCATCCAACGTGCGTCACATAGTCACACAGGTAGGTGGGGCTTTTTCGAGTCCTGGTTGATCTGCGCAGCTTAGTCTCAGCGTGGTCCTCAAGCGGTTTGGACGGGATTGCTTTCTCTCTGCGTCTTCTCCATGGAACTTCCTGGAAGGGTGAGTCAGCCTTGTCGCTCCCACCTGAGTTTCTCGGGCTGGTTGAGGTGGCTCCGCCGCTCCCTCCTGATTTGTCTGGGCTGGTTGAGCTGGCCTGGCTGTCTCTTTCCAGGAAGGCCTCCCCTCATTCTCCTGCTCCTGGACTTCTTATCTGGAGGTCATCTAATTGTGAGTGCTCTTTTTGTTTTATTTGGGTTTCTTTGTGTAGTGATTGTTGTCGTGTTATTGGAGGTTTGTCTCTCCCTTTTTTATTATTTTGTATTTCCCCCCTTCCTCGGCTGTTTTTGGTTTGTTTATTGTCGGTGCTGGTGTGGTGTTGCATTCTACTGTTCGAGAATGAAGCTGGTCGATGTGCCGCTTCCATGCTCTTCCGTCATCCAACACAAGTCGGTAAGACCAGGGGCCTGTGATTTGGGTAATTGTGGCTGGAAGCCATAACGGGTCCCCGGTAAGGTTTTTAGCGTAAACCAGATCTCTTATTTCAAATGAGTGATATCTACTGGAGGAGTCAGGGGGTTTGTCCCAGGTATAGGTGGGGTCCAGTCTATCGAGGTAGGAGCACAATTTCCTACCCATGAGGAGTTCTGCTGGGCTCTTGTTAGTGGTTGTGCTAGGGGTGATATATTGCATGGTTAACAATCTGTTAAATTTATCTTGCACGTCCCCCATGTCCATTTTTTCTAGGCCCTCCTTAGTATAACGAACCATGCGTTCAGCCCATCCATTTGAAGCTGGATGAGCCGGCGCTATCAGGGCATGTTGGATGCCCTGTGCAGCCAAGTACTGCTCGAATGCCAGAGTGGTAAACTGGGGCCCATTGTCCGAGACTATAACATCAGGCAGTCCATGCGTGGTGAAAAGTTTGTTTAACTGTTTCATGACTGCCTCGGTGGTAGTGTATGCCATAAGTATGACTTCCAACCAGTTCGAGTAGGTGTCCACGATTACCAAATAGGTGTTCCCTTTTGTCAGCCCAGCAAAGTCAATATGCAGTCTCGACCATGGGCCTCTGGGAGTTTCCCATTCCCTGACTGGTGCCAATGGGGGTGTAGGCCTTGATTTTTGGCAGTCATGGCATGTGGCCACCCAACGTTCAATATCCTTGTCCAGCCCTGGCCACCAGGCGTAACTCCTGGCCAAGGCTTTCATCTTAACTACGCCCGGGTGCCCCTCGTGCAACATGCACAACACTTCTTCTTGTAATTTTTCTGGGATTACCACCCTGTCTCCCCACAATATACAGCTTTTTTCAATAGACAGTTCAGTCTGTCGGGTACGAAAAGTTTTAAAAGTCTCACTTTTCTTTTCATTCGGCCAGCCCTTACCTACCCAATGCAGAATGCGAGCTGTCAGCGGGTCTTTCGCGGAAGCTTTAGCGATGTCTGCTGTGGTTAGTGGCAGATTCGGCCAGGACACGATTTGGAGAGTGGAGATGGTGGGAGCTGTGTCGTCTTCCGTGATGGGCAGCGGGGAATGGCTCAAGGCATCTGCATGGGTGACGGTCTTTCCTGGGCGATGGATGAGCGTGTAGTTGTATGCAGCAAGGAATTCAGACCACCTCATCATTCTTGGTGATAGAATGTTTGGGGTTGGTTTGTTTCCTGCTTTTGACAGCATTTTGGAATAGAAGGCGACTGGTGCCTCTCTACCATCTGGTAGCTTGTGGCTCAGGATGGTGCTGATTCCAAAAGGCGATGCATCACAGGTGACCATCAAAGGCAGGGTATTTCTATACTGAATCAAAATGGTGTTAGAAGTTAATAAGTCCTTGATATTTTGGAATGCTGCTTGTTCCCGGTGGCCCCATTTCCAGATAGTTTTTTTGTCTAACAACCGATGTAAGGGTTCCGGTATGGTTGCTTTTTTGGGGCAGGAACACATTGTAGAAATTTATGAGACCTAGGAATGTTTGTAAGTCAGTTTTGTTCTTAGGCCTAGGTGCATCTTTGATTGCCTTTATCTTCTTTTTAGTGGGATGTATCCCGTGCTCATCTATGAGATAGCCTAGAAATTTGACCTGGTCGGTGGCTAGTTTATATTTTTCTCGCTTTACTTTAAGGCATGCATCTCTGAATCTTTGCAATACCTCCTTTAGTCTATTTTCTAATTGGTTTGTGTTTTTTGCTGACACTAGTACATCATCAAAATAGGGGACGACTTCCTTGATTCCGTTTAGAAGGCACTCCATGAGGCTTTGGAAAACGCCTGGGGCAACGCTAACACTGAATTGAAGTTGGTTGCACTTGAATGCCCCTGTGTGTCACTATAGTCTGTGCCTCTGCGGTTGTGGGGTCAACTGGTAGTTGTTGATACGCTTGTGTGAGATCAAGTTTCGCAAAAAATTTTCCTCCCCCTAGTGAGTGCAATAAGTGTTGCACTACCGGTACTGGGTATGTGCTTTGTTGGAGTGCATGATTTAGGGTTGCCTTATAGTCTCCACAGATGCGCACTGACCCGTCTGGTTTGACAGGAGTCACGATGCATGTTTCCCACCTGGCATGGTCGATTGGCTCTAACACCCCTTATGCTATTAGTTTGTTTAGTTATTCGTCTATTTTTGGTTTTAAGGCAAAAGGAACGCGTCTAGCTTTGAGCCGGATGGGGGCTATTTTGGGGTTTAGGCTAAACAATATTGGGGTCCCCTTGTACTTGTCTAGGGTCCCGTCGAATACATCTCGGAACTCTTGCAACAGGCTCTCTTCCCAGTTGGCCGCAATGATGCTGTTGATCCCGGTCATCCCAATTCCCAGCGGCGCGAACCATTTGATTCCCAGCAGGCTAGGGTAATCATGGTCGACGATTGTCAGAAGCAGGATTTCAGCATGATTTTTAAATTCTACGAGGAAATGTCCAAGGCCCACTACCGGAATTCGGTTTCCCTGGTAGTCCTTTAATGTTAACTTTTGTTGTTCAAGTTCTCTTTGCTTGATGTCTGGTATCAGGCGTCTGATAGTGTTCCAAGATACCATTGATAAGTATGATCCGAAGTCTACTTCCATCTCACAGGGCTTCCCTTTGATGTTCACCTTTATCCGGACCTTTTTTACGTTTGCTGCCCTGGCATTTCCGACAGTTATCGTCTGGTGCGTTTCCTCTTTGTCTCTCGTTCGTCGGTTTCTGTTTTCTCGG
Source organism: Laticauda colubrina (assembly GCA_015471245.1). NCBI lineage: Eukaryota > Metazoa > Chordata > Lepidosauria > Squamata > Elapidae > Laticauda > Laticauda colubrina. The sequence goes on along the minus strand of BLBF01000021.1, from coordinate 31,519,804 downwards.
TTCCATCTGCTTCCAGCTTGTCTCTCGTCATTTCTGGGGGGGAAGTTACTGCCTATAGCTCTTTTTGTTTCGGCAGACCCTTGCGATGTGCCCCCATTTTTCACAAGCTCTGCAGATTGCATCAAGGAACCTGCATTCTGATCGTGGGTGGTTGCCTCTGCATCCAGCACACAACAGTGCAATCAGAGCTTTGCCTGTTTTTTTCTTTCTTTCTGTGCATCACACAAAACCAGTAACTGGGTGACTGGTTCAGATTGGTAAAGTAGAGCTGCAATTCTTTGGGGGGAAGTTAAATCCCACTGAATTAATTTTTTTCCATACAAGAGGTTGAAAATCTTTGCAATCTACAAATATATTTTAGTCAGAGGATGGAAGTGGGGGTTTTGTTTAATACTAGAAGTGCTGTGTTTTAATACTTTGCTGCTAATTCCAGAATCCTTGATAATGCTTCAGAAGATATTGAAACCTTTGGTTTGCCCTTTGACTATGTGCTGGTTTCAGTTTCTAACCACATTCATTTTGCTACAGCTGTCAAACATGGTTAAAACCAAGAGTGTTGCTGATAGGTTGATGGGAAAAAGGAAATTAGAAGTAAACTTGCCCTTCTCAGTCTCTGGGCAAACTCACTTAACACTTTAATGTCTAACTAACTTCTGGGTATTTCCAGAGCATGTCTGAATATCATATGACCAGCTAGGAAACATCTAAATCAATTTCTGAACTAATCTCAGCCATTTGTTAGGTTGGTTGAGTTTCTGAATTATGCTGTAACCATGGTTTGTTAAGTAATTCCCAGAGCCTGATTCATGTGAGCTGGTTAAGGCAAAAGTTATCCCTCATGCACAACAACTGCATGAAAACCAATATAACATATTATGGTAAAGTGCAACCCACTTTAGGTTTTGAGAGCAAGGTGAATGAATAATATTTCCCTTCTTTATCCTTCAACAAGACAAGACAATCAGCTTCTAAAGGAATCACCCAAAATAAAAACATTGGGAAAAGAAATCCTTAGATTTAAATTTCCCCAACAGCCCCAAAGACCCATGGTATAATCAGAAATTGATAACTGGCTTAAAGAATTATGTAAGTTGCATAAAATATCATACAGTGGGCCAGTTTGTTGGGCTGTCCAGTACAGTATTGTCTATTTTAATTGACAGCCAACAATTAAACTATATATGACATTGTACTAGTGCTCCAAATAAAATCCCCTTGCAGATGATAGGAAAAATAAAACAGATGGTAATATAGTCTCTGAATTATTTTCTTCTTCAACCAGTAGCAAGTAAGGACAATTACTGTCATTGGAGAAACCAGTGAAAACCACAGAGGAGATTAGATCTCTTGAAAAACTCCTTGGGGGCAGTTCCTGGAAATTATAAGAACCAATTTTGTTTGCTCTTGTAAGATGGCTATCATGGCCAATATTTTACCATACAATATGTGTCCAGACATCCACGAAGTAGGCAAACAGCATATCTCATCCCTGTTTTTCTATTAATCCAAGTTTCTGTTTCTTATTCTAGCTTAGCTTTGTCTTTGGCTAGGCACTAAGTTGAGCATTATGTTCAAATCACCAGCTATTATTACTTCCTAAGCAAGCCCATGGGGCCCAGGTAGAAGAGAAGGTGTTCCCAGAGGAGGAGAAAAGAGGGTTGTTATCCATTGGCATTGGATGCCAATATTGCCATACAGGATGCCAGTATTCCTTCATTTTCTTTGAATTAAAACTATATTTGAAGGTAACTTTAAAAAAGTCAGATGGGGCTGGCACTCCTACCAGGGGAGTTTTCTATGGATATACCAACTGTCAGTGGGTATCATGTTACTTAGCTATATCTGAATGACATCTGAATGATCTGAAGACACTGGATGTTCCATCTGGAAAGAAGCGCATGAGACTGGGTTCCAAACAACAACTATTTTATTTAAACTCGCAAGGCAAAAGATACGGAACATAGCCCAAGCCGCGGCAGCCCTTTATATAGCAGCTTTGCCTGTGGCTTGTGGCCAATGACACTCATTTAACTGTTCCCGCCATTTGGCAGCTTCCCGGATTGGTTCTTAATCAACCAATCCGTAAGTGGCCTTTTTGGCCAATCAGAACGAGGGACTTGGATCCTACCAAATTCCATACAGAACATCACTCCCCCTTTAGTTTAGTCCAACATGGGTGATGTAGTCATGCAGGTAGGTGGGTTTTTTTCTTGTCCTAGTTGACCTGCGCAGCTCAGTCTTGGCGTGGTTTTCTAGCGGTTCGAACGGGATTGCTGCTTCTCTCATCCTTCTCCATGGAACCTCCTGGAAGGGTGAATCAGCCTTGCCGCGCTCCCACCTGAGTTTCTCGGGTCAGTTGAGATGGCTCCGCCGCTCCCTCCTGGTTTGACTGGGTTGGTTGAGCTGGCCTGGCTGCCTCCTTCCAGGAAGGCCTCGCTTCGCTCTCCTGCTCCCGGACTTCTTTCTTGGGGTTCATCTAACCGTGAGTGCTCTTTTTGTTTGGTTAGATTGTCTTTTTGCATAGTTGGTTGTCTTGTTATGGGAGGTTCATCTCTCCCTTTTTTATTTATTTGTACTTCCCCCCCCCCCTTGGTTGTTTTATAGTCGGTATTTATTTTTGATTCTGTGGTGTTTTTTCATTCGAGGTTGCGGGAACGAAGTTGGTCTATGTGCCGCTTCCATTCCCTACCGTTGTCTAAAAGTAGTCTGTAGGACCGGGGGCCTGTTATTTGGGTGATGGTGGCTGGAAGCCACAATGCATCCCTGGTGAGGTTTTTTGCATCGACCAGGTCATCAATTTCAAATGTACGGTATTTGCTGGAGGAATCAGGGGGTTTGTCCCAGGTGTAAGTGGGGTGCAATCTGTCCAGGTAGGAGCATAGTTTCCTACCCATTAGAAGTTCTGCTGGGTTTTTATTGGTTGTGTTGCTAGGGGTAATATGCTGCAAGGTTAGTAGTCAGCTTAGTTTGTCCTGCACGTCCCCCTTGTCCATTCTGTCTAGTGCCTCTTTAGTGTACCGAACCATGCGTTCAGCCCTGCCATTCGCAGCTGGATGGGCCGGCGCAGTTAAGGCATGTCAGATATCCTGGGCATCCAGATATTGTTCGAATTGTAAGGCTGTAAATTGGGGGCCATTATCTGAAACCAGTACATTAGGTAGCCCATGTGTTGCAAATAGTTTGTCTCGCTGTTTCATTACAGCTTCGGTGGTTCTGGAAGCCATGAGGATGACTTCCAACCAGTTCGAGCATGCATCAACCTCTATCAAAAAAGTGTTTCCTTTGTTGGCCCAGCGAAGTCAATATGTACTCTAGACCATGGACCCCGGGGAGTTTCCCAGTCCCTTATTGGTGCCTGTGGGGGGGGGTAGGCCTTGATTTTTGACAGTCATGGCATGTTGCAATCCAGCGTTCATTATCTTCGTCCAGCCCTGGCCACCAGACATAACTCCTGGCCAGGGCTTTCATTTTGACTATGCCCGGGTGTCCCTCATGCAACATGCCCAGAATGTCTTCCTGGAGACTGCTCAGAATCACCACCCTGTCACCCCATAAAATGCACCCCTTTTCTATAGACAGTTGTCTGTCTGGTAAGGAATGGTTTAAAAGTCTCAGTTTTGTTCTCCTCCGGCCAGCCTTTACCTACCCAGTTCAATATGCGTGCTGTCAAAGGGTCTTTGGCTGTGGCTCTCACGATGTCAGCTGTAGTCATTGGTAGCTCCGGGCAAGTCTCAAGCTGAAATGTGGAGGTGGCTGGAGCAGGGTCGTCTTCTGTGATGGGCAGCTGAGAACGGCTCAGGGCGTCAGTGTGTGTGATGGCTTTTCTGGGTTGGTGCAACAGCGTATAGGAGTAGGCAGCGAGGAATTCAGACCACCTCATCGTTCTAGGTGACAGAATGTTCGGGGTTGGCTTATTGCCTGCTAGGATTCCAAGAAGGTGCTTGTGATCAGTTATTATAGAAAAAGTTCTACCATAAAGGTACTCATGGAATCTTTTGACTCCGGCTATGATTGCGAGGGCTTCTCTATCGAGTTGACTGTAATTGGGTTCCGACTTGGAGAGCGCCTTGGAGTAAAAGGCGACCAGTGCCTCTCTGCCGCCTGGTAGCTGGTGGCTCAGGATGATGCCGACCTCAAAAGGTGAGGCATCACAGGTGACCGTAAAAGGCAGGGTATTGCTAAACTGGATGAAAACGGTGTCTGATGTTAATAGGTCCTTGATACCTTGTAAGGCTTTCTGTTCCCGGTTGGCCCCATGTCCAAGTGTTTTTTTTATCTAGCAATCAATGTAGGGGTTCTGCTATTGTTGCCTTATGGGGCAGGAACACGTTGTAAAAAATTATGAGGCCTAGGAATGCTTAAAGGTCGGTTTTGTTCCTGGGCCTGGGAGCGTCTTTGATAGCTTTCGCTTTTTTTCCGATGGGGTGAAAGCTTGTTCATCAATTAAATAGCCCAAAAACTCGACCCAGTTAGTGGTTAATTCATACTTTTCCCTTTTTACTTTGAGGCCTGATTTCCTAAATCTTGTTAAGACTTCTCTTAATCTGGTCTCTAGCTGGTTGGCATTTTTTGCTGAGACCAGTACATCGTCGAAGTAGGGGATGACACCTTTGATTCCGTTTAGCAGGCGTTCCATGAGGCTTTGGAACACGCCTGGGGCAATGCTAACACCGAATTGGAGGCAGTTACACTTGAATGCCCCTCTATGTGTTACAATAGTCTGTGCCTCTGCCGTAATGGGATCAACGGGTAGTTGTTGATAGGCCTGTGCAAGGTCGAGCTTCGCAAAAAAGTTTCCTCCCCCTAGCGAGTGCAGTAAGTGTTGCACTACCGGCACTGGGTATGCGCTTTGTTGGAGTGCATGGTTCAGGGTTGCCTCATAGTCTCTGCGGATGCACACTGACCCATCTGGCATCACTGGTGTGACGATAGGGGTTTCCCACCTGGCATAGTCGATTGGCTCTAAAACCCCTTGAGCTATTAATTTATTCAATTGCTCGTCAATTTTTGGTTTTAACGCGAATGGGACGCATCTGGCCTTTAAATGGATGGGGGCTATTTTCGGGTCTATGCTAAATGAAATTGGGGTCCCCTTGTACTTGCCTAGAGTCCCGTCAAAAACATCTTGGAATTCTTGGAGCAGGCTCTCCTCCCAGTTGGTTGTAGCGATGTGGTTGATCCCGGTCATCCCGATTCCCAGGGGCGCGAACCATTCGATCCCTAACAGGCTAGGGCTGTCGCAGTCAACGATGGTCAGAGGCAAGATTTCGGTGTCGTTTTAAAATTTGATTAGAAAATGTCCAAGGCCTACTACTGGAATTCGATTTCCCTGATAGTCTTTTAGCACTAGTCTTTGTTTCTGTAGTTCTCTCTGTTTAATGTTCGGTATCAGGCGCTGGATGGTATTCCAGGATACCATAGATAGGAACAACCCTGAGTTGATTTCCATCTCACAGGGTCTCCCCTCGATGCTCACCTCTATCTGAACCTTCTTTCCACTCTCCACCCTGGCATTGCCGATGGTGACTGTCTGATGCGTTTCTTCCCTGTCACCGGTTCTCTTGTTACAGTTCTGTCTACTGCCGGCTTGTCTTTCTTCATGTCTGGTGGTGGGGGCTGCTGCATCTTTTTGGACTATAGCTCTTTTTGTTGTGGCAGACCCTTTCAATGTGTCCCCTCTTATTATAAACCCAGCATATTGCATCGAGGAACCTGCATTCAGCTCATGGGTGATTTCCTCCGCAGCCCGCACATTGAAATTCCTGCTGATTTCTCCTCTTTTCACACCATTTTTTATCTGAATGGAGTCTATGGACGTCTTCGTCATCGTCCTCAGTATCACTCTGGGATTCAATGTCTTTGTAGTGGGCTGTCGCTGTGGGCTATTTCTTTCCTCCCTCTGCGTTCTTCTCCCTGGTTTGGGTTGGCAGGTTTGGAATTGCATTCATTTTCCGCATGGTGGCCACTGACTTCTTTGCTGCTTCAGCGGTGGTTGCCTCTGCAATGGCCTCGGCCACGGTTCTCTTTGGCCTATTCAGGAGTTTGCTCTGAAGGGTAGTGTCCTTCAGGCTGAGGACCACGCGGTCCCTCATTGCCTCGTCCATGTTCTGGAACTCACAGGCTCCTCCAATGTGTCTCAAGACTGCTACAAAATCTCCTATAGTTTCATCCTCCTTCTGGTCCCTCTTATAGAATTCGTGCCTTTTTATTAAATTCAAGACCACCAGTGCATAGTGTGCTCAGATCATTTGGTTCAGGTCGGACCAAGTCATCTGTTTGACATCTCTGGGTTTCGCCAGTGCCTTCGCTATTTTAAAGACGGCCAGTCTACAGTGTGTAAGGAAGACAGCCCTCTTCCTTTGGTCTGAGATTTCTTCCATTTCGTTGCTTTTTAAGAACATAAGAAAGCGATCGATATACGATTCCCAATCCTCCTCATCAGGATTGAATGGTGCGGGCGGCGCGCTGTTACCGGCCATCTCTCTCGCTTGGTTCAGATCGCCACGTGCTTCGGTCTCACCTTCTACGACAATCCCACCCTCATCGCCAGTGTTCCGTCTGGAAAGAAGTGTGTGAGACCGGGTTCCAAACAACAACTATTTTATTTAAACTCGCAAGGCAAAAGATACGGAACATAGCCCAAGCCGCGGCAGCCCTTTATATAGCGGCTTTGCCTGTGGCTTGTGGCCAATGACATTCATTTAACTGTTCCTGCCGTTTGGCGGTTTCCTGGATTGGTTCTTAATCAACCAATCCGTAAGTGGCCTTTTTGGCCAATCAGAATGAGGGACTTGGAACCTACCAAGTTCCATACAGAACACCGGAGACACTGAGAAACAGCAAGTGACTTTTAAAAAAAACAACTTAATCTGAGTTTTTCTCTCAAATGCTGGCAATTTGTCCTTAGTCAATGCTGCTTTATGTTTCCTTCTAAGGCTTTCTATACTTGACTATGTTCTGTCCATTTATAGCAAGAGTGTCAAACTCAATTTCATTGAGGGCTGCATCAGGGTTGTGCTTGTCTTTGGGGGGCCATGGTGTGTGTGGCCATGGAGGGAGTGGCCAGCTCAACATCACTCGTGTTAGGGGTGTCTCTGGTGGCCTGAGAGCTCTGCCAGCAAAAACAGGCTCCCAAGCTCCATTTTTGGATGCAATGGCCTCCTGCAACTATCTGCCAGTGAAAATGGAGCTTGGGGGGCCCACATGCAGACCTCCCAAGCTCTGTTTTTGCTGGCAGAAGCACCGCGGGCTGGTCCTTCACTGTTTCCAGGGTGGTCCTGAGGACCAGATCTAATTGGTTAGATCTAAACCAGATCTAACAGGCTTGCACCCTGCAAGCCAAATCTGGCCCCCGGGTTTGAGTTTGACACCTCTGATCTATAGTATCATAACCAACCCTGTTGATGAACACATACCCTGTTTCTCTAACAATACGGCCTCCCCCAATAGGAAGTCCCAGCATGTTTTATAGGCATGAAATGAAATTAAGCCCCTCCCCCAAAATTAAGGCCTATATTAAAACATGTGAAATGGGGGGGAATGGTGGGGGGGCTTGCCATTAGGAAGTACTTTTGTTGCACACCCGGATATGGTGCTGCCTGTGTTGACCCCGATACTAAATGCCTCACCAACGCCGAGGTCAACATCCAAGCCGTCGCTGCCCACCTGCCCAAAGATGCAAGGGGGGGGGGAATTAAGTCACCCCTGAAAAGACAGCCTAGCCATTTTTGGGGGGCTCAAAAAAAAAATAAGACCCGGCCTTATTATTTGAGAAACACGGTAGTTTGGGTTGTCGTTTATGGCACATGATTCCTGAAAGCTGTCACAAGAACTTATAACTTTAATTTCTAAATGATATTTATTTGGGTGTCTTATTGATAATGGACAATCAATTTCTTTCCTGTCTTAATATTTTTCCTTTGTATCATCAGGGACACTAATTTAGATAAAGGATGTTTGTGTTCTGACTAAGGCTTCCTGAGACCGTAATTAATCACACGCTTAGCCCAAACAACTCTCTTTTTATTTTAACACTGGGAATTATGTTCATTCCCAGCCCGTAATGAGTCCCAAACAGTCTCTCGAGATAAGCATCCACCTTTATCTCCTTTGAATTGCTTCCAACAATTAAAGTGCCAAATTAACTGTAAAAAGCCAGAGTACAAAGACCACACAGAACTTCAAGTTTTAATCTGAACAGAGCGAACCAAAGTTGCTTCTTGCAAAGGTTCTTATCCCTTTGCTCCTCCTTTATGTCTTATGGGAGAGCCAATCACCCCCAAGCCTTACTCCCGAGTCGCCCCTTTTGTCTTAACTGTTTCTTGCCACCTGGCAGCTCTTCATACATGTGTACTGGGAACAGGCTCTCTGTGATGACCCAGGGCGTAGCACAAAGGCAACACAGTCACATAAGTAAAAAAAAAGTCTCTTTAATACCTCAAACTTTGCCCCCAATGTCCAGTTACCTTCAGCTGGAAAAAAACTCCCCCAGCAACAGCCTTTAACTGAAGAAAATTCAGTCCAAAACAAGGTACATACAGACTGTAACTAAAAATCCAAACAAACCAAGCTGAAGTAATTAGCTTGACAGGGCAGGAGAAGGAATTTCAGACTTGAAAGCACAGCAAAACTCACACAATTGGGAAGACACCAGGAACACAGATAAGCCATGGTGATACAAGATAAATTCACATTTGCTCCCAACAGCTTGCTGCACACAGCTTCCTTTTTTATACACTGTGTTTCTAGCTGCAGCTAATGAAGGGAATCAGGGCCCTTTCCTCCTTGTAAGCCATGCAACTCACATTGCTTCTTTCTCTGTTCCTCCCTGTGTGCCCTAGAATGAAGAGGGGGTGGGCCTGGATCTTGCTCTATCTCTCCCCTACTCTGCCCAGCCAGGCTGTGCCCTTCCCCAGTTTCTGCCACAGCCAACAGAGCCTCCTCCTCGGCCTCAGATTCCAACAGGGGCATGACACTCCCCTTGTTCCTCTGCCTTGCTACTGTCAGATTCTGGAGGCTCCGGAGTCAGCACATAATTCCCAGATGGCCCTGGCCCCATCTCTGTATCGGATGTAGGACCCTGTATCGGATGTAGTCCTCCCCAGACTTCTGGACTGGCCCATGTTCCTCCCCACTGTCCAACTCTGCTGCCATCTCTGCAGGCTGCTGGTGGACCACAACAGTTTGGACTTTATACTCATAATCATTTTTAAAGAAATTCTTAGTTTTCCGATTCCACTTCTTTGATGAAGTTTCATAGAGAAAAGGAAGGAATCTTCCTAGGATATACTAGTTGAGAGCAATTCTGGGTTTTCAGGCTAGGGAAATTTTGCATCTCTAAAATGATCCAGAATTACCTCTCAGGATACCCTGCAAAGCCTTTATGGATATATACAAATATAAGGACACCCTAGTATGCCTTGAAACATTGCAGTAGATGATGAGCACATTCTGCAGAATAATCCCAAAATAAATATTTGATTTATTTGTTTATGCTGAACCTGGATGCATATTGATTGTATTATGCGTAATATTATGTAATATGAATGTTGCTTATGTATGCTTGACCTTCATACAGCAGTACTGAATAACAGAATAACAACGTTGGAAGAGATGTTCTAATTTAACCTCCTACCCCAGCAGGAAACCCTATGCCTATACCATTCTGATAAATGGCTGCCCAATCTTTTCTTAAACACCTCCAGTGATGGAGCACCCACAACTTCTGAAGGCAAGCATCCCACTGATTAATACTTAGTGCCTAAGCAGGGGTGTCAAGCTGGTGGCCCACTGGCCAGATGTGTCTTGTGCAGGCCACACTCACCCCAGCTCCGCAAAGGGGAAAAATGTTGCAAAAGTCATGTGATGGTAACATGACACCTGTGGCCTAAGGGTAGGACAAAAATCCCTGGGTAGGTGCTTTACAGAGAAGAAATACAAACTCAAAATGAGAAATTTCCTAAACATGAGAGTAATTAGGCAGTGGAATAACCTGTCACCTGGGATTGTGGATGTGCCATCACTGAAGGTGTCAAACAAAGGTTGGACTGCCATTTCTCTGGGATGGTTTCAGGATTCCACTCCTATGATTCCATGACTCTAAGAACTGCTGTTCACAACATGCAGCTGAATCTGGCCAAGAATGAAATTCCCAGTATTTGATTCAAGGGAGGAATTTAATTATCCAGAAATGTTTGGGGTGATCAGATTACATCTCTCTTGGATATGCCTCCTGGATTTCCCCTATCATTCTTTTTTCTATGTTTCTAGAATAAACATATGTTTACCTGGAAGCTTCTCAGAGTTTGGAACATACTTAAGTAGTGCTTTGAATTGCAGCAAGTGTTTGCAAACAAAACCGCTTTTCCCAACTGCTATGCTAGCTATGCTAGCTCAAGAAATTTGATGCATTGGGCTGGCACCTTTTTGAGTTGTCTACTCTCCAGCATTACACAACCACTTTGTCAGCAGCAATCTTCTTGCTGACATAACCCAGCCCTCTGTCACTTTAATTTCTATACAATGTCTCAGAATGCCCTGGCCCAACATCAATGCATCCCTAGAATCCTGGAAGGAAATTAACAATTAGTTGTAGCTGCCCATGTTTCAGTTCAACTTGGGCTCAACCACATCATGGAAATGACCATAGTCCCTTTTAAAAAAGACTTGCATCATCAATCTGGAACAGGTTCCTATGGTGCTGCTTGAAGCAGCATCCGTGGGTGAGTATCTTGTTCCCTACAAGTCCTTTCCTCTTTTCTACAACTCACTGCAGTCATACCTGTCCCCAGGCACTCTAGAGTGGAGGAATTGGGTAATTCAAACATGAAGAACCCAAGAGGATGTATTAGAAGAAATGTTAGAATCACAATTTAAAAATTCCAGCAAAGTGTCCTACTTTCAGATGAGAGAAATGTATAGGCAAACTATGGCTGCAAAACCCTTGTCCATTTCGGCTTCTCCCCCCCCCCCCCCCCCAGTGTAGAACAGGGAAACATTCCAATTTTATGAATGGGAATGGCAACCTGCATCTGAGCATTGTTTTGATAACTGTTTTTCCTTTTATCAGCATAAGAAATAACTTACACAACTGTCCCTTTCTCCCTCTTCCCTACAAGAGTAAATTCCTTCCACTAAGACCTCATTGAGAGGCTTAAGAGCAGCACTGTTACAGTGAAACACAGATTCCTCCTTCCTCTTTTGTTCATGCTCAGGCATCATTAGACTCCCTCATTAGTTTTAAAGAGAGAGCTGGCCCTTTATGTGCTTCTGCAAACCATGATTTACTCCAACCCTATTAAGTTCTTCTTGTTTTTCACTGGCCTTATGCCAGTAGAAAATATTTGCTGATTCTGATCTTCTGTAAGCCTTATCAGAAGAAGTGAAAATGTTAGATTTAATAATTTTCCTGAAAATGCAAGTTAAACTAATGGATGTATTTTACCATGCCCTGTAATAAATGGAGATGCCTAAAAAGTTTATTTAGTTTTCATCTTTGCACAACTGGATTCTACAATGGAATAGCATAACTTAAAAATGAGAGGCCAGCTAGAGAGACACCAGAGAGTATGTTCTAATCTAGAAATATTTGTATCACGCTACTGCAATGAGGCAACTGAGCTCTAGAGTTGTAGCACTACTGAAGTCTCATCCACATGTCCTGGTGGCTGTGAGACAAAATTTACCCACCAACCATTTGCTGAAGGTAAGTCCTCACGACAGAACTTCCATTTTACTACCAGCCAGTGCTGAGGCAGGCAGAAGGTGTTCCAGCAAGATATTTTCCATTTATGCCAGCAGACAACCATCCATGTGGACACTCCAGACCATTTAGAGGAGACTTTTGAGACTGGTGATCTGGTGGCCTCCAACTGGCCCCTCTAATCTGGCTTGTGGGCTTTCTACTTCTCTGACAGAGGACTCAGCCTCTCACTGGCACCATGAGATTTGTTGTTGTTCAGAATTGGGATGTTAACCTCAAAAAAGATTGACAACAAGTCTACTAACAGCTCAATATTCCCTCAATTGGCAGAATAAATTGGCATCAATTGGTTTTTCCTGTTGGTACACCTACCAACGTAAATGAACAAGTGGACAGGAGTCGCTGCAGGATATCACAGTTGGTTACACAATTCTGAGTTTGTGCATGTGAAAGTACATGTAATGTATAAATAAGTATGTGCACACATATATGGAGGTGTGTGTCTGTAGGCATGTATTTGTGGTGTGTGTGAGAGAGATCTATAAAAAAAAATATTCTGAAATATTTTTTCCTTTTCCCTAACCAATTTGCAAGGTAAATTACTCCACCAGCTAAATTCCTCCACGTTTGACCACCCATATGTATTAAGGTAGCATCCATTTATATTTATTTTGAGGCAAATCCCATGCATTGTGTATTTTTGAATCACCTGTGTATAGAACAACTTAAGCCCATGTCACACTGCAGCAACGGATGCAAAGAGGATGTAAAATGGACAAAAAAGCTTGCTATCCGTTGGAAAACGCGATGCATTCATTGTGTACTCACTGCGTACATGATTCATACGCTCTATCCGTCCAGCATCCGTCTCCTGTGATTTCATCCGCTCAAAAAGTTTTGAGCTGTACAAAACTTTTTGAGCTGATGAAGTATCCAATGCATCCGTTCTACATCCGCTACGCATATGGGGAACATCTGTTCTACGTCCGTTGTCATCTGTTACGCGTCTGCTATATCCGCTAGGCATCCGCTGCGCATCTGCGCAACTCAAATCCACTCCAGCGGAAAACGGACAGAGGGAGGAAGCGAAATGGATGCGGAACGAAACGGATGCGGAAGCGGAACGGACACACAGTGTTAGTACCATGGACATAGAAAGGATGAAAGCAGATGCAGCTCTGATATAAAGCATTAAAATGGAAAAAAACGTTCGTATAGGGGACGTATCTCAGATATTTAGGATGTCTGGAGGATGTCTGGAGGATGCAGAAGGACACCTAGCGGAAAACCAACATTTCCTATAAAAAGGGGGAGGAAATCACCTGGATCTCACTATCAGTCCAGCAGCCCTGGTGTGCAGACCTCTTCAGCCTTGCTCTTGCTATTCCACAGCATCCATTCTTCTCCACCATGGATCATTGCACGCTCCTTTTGGTAGCCGCCATCATTCAACACCAGAACCAAGCCCTCTTCAGGCTCTTTCACCTTTTCTACGGGAAGAAAAGGAGGCGGCCAAGAAATGTCTGGGTCCGACGATGGATCAGGAGAAGAGCGGACTTTGGACTCTATGACAAGCTGATGGTGGAGCTGAGGAACGAAGACACTCGTGCATTCCAGAACTTCATGAGGATGCCGCCAGCCATGTTTGATGAAGTTGTGGAGCATCTGAGACCAAGGTTGACCAAGGCGAACACCAACTTCCATCCCAGCCAGAACCCTGGACTGAAGGTGGCACTGACTCTGTGCCACCTGGCCTCCGGGACCACGTATAGAAACATGCAGTACGCCTGGAGGGTGCCACACAACACCATCAGCATTGTGGTCAGAGAAGTGGTGCAGGCCATCATCGAAGAATACCTGGAGGAGCTCCTCCAGTGCCCCTCCACTGAACAAGGCTGGAGGAAACTTGCAGAACAGTGGTATCAGAGGTGGAACTTTCCCCCACCGTTGGAGCCATAGATGGGAAGCACGTGGCCTGCAAAGCTCCAGTCAAGTCAGGCTCCACTTATTTCAACTACAAGGGCTTCTTCAGCATCATCCTCTTCGCCATGGTCGATGCTGAGTACAAGTTCATGTACATCGATGCTTCAGGCAACGGGTCAGCTTCAGATGCCCAGATATACAACGCCAGTGACCTCAAGGAGGGGCTGGAATGCAACCTCATCATGGGCTTCCCAGATCCAGACCCCCTGCCCAACGACACACAAGATGTGCCCTACTTCATCGTGGGGGATGACGCCTCCTCCCTCACAACCTACCTCATGAAGCCCTACACTTCCAGGTGCCTCACCCGTGAAGAGAGGATTTCAACTACAGGCTGTCCAGGGCAAGACGGGTGGTGGAGAACGCCTTTGGCATCCTGGCCAACAGGTTCCAGGTACTTCTCACCAGCATGCAGCATCACCCACAGACCGTGAGGAGCATCGTGGAAGCTTGCTGCATCCTGCACAATCTCATGCACACCCGCTACCCAGTCTTGCAGAACAGGCTTGTGGACCACCAACAAGGCAATGGGGATATGGAACCTGGTGAATGGAGGCAAGGGCGAAACCTGATCGACACTGTGGATGTACCAGGCCCCAACAGAGCTTCACGTGAAGGGAAGAAGCAGCGCAACCTCCTGAAACACTGGTGCAACTCCCCAGCTGGAGCAGTGGAGTGGCAAGACAGGATGGTAGATGCTTAATGGATGCTTCCTTGAGCCTGTCTCATCACACTGATGAGATTGTGCCATGTATGTTGAGTGGCCCTACAATGAATAGGTCATTAATAAAGAGTTTTGTTTTTGTTGAAATGTGTTGATCAATGATTAAATTGTTATTGATAATAAAGGGCCATAGGTGTGGCACCTGGGAGGGTGGACCATACAGTCCCACTATGCTTGCACTGGAGGCTTATCTATCCCACAGCTATTACCCATCCCATAGCTATTACCCATCCCACAGCTATTACCCATCCCACAGCTATTACCCATCCCCAGGTATCCCTGCCCATCCCACAGCTATTACCCTTCCCACAGGTATCCCTGCCCATCCCACAGCTATTACCCATCCCACAAATATCCCTGCCCATACCACAGCTATTACCCTTCCCACAGGTATCCCTGCCCATCCCACAGCTATTATCCATCCCACAGGCATCCCTGCCCATCCCATAAGCATGCAAAGGCTTAATCATTTTCTAAAACTTTCCACCAAGACTTTGTTAAGTAAAAGAAATGACCCAAGTGTGTGAAGCAAAGATAACCTTTGTTAATAATTGTTAAGTAAAGTGTAGGGCTTTATTTAAAAAGCAAAAGGAACCAAGAAAAGTGTCCCAAGCAATGATAAAGTTAACAGGTAACAGCTCAGTCTCTGGCAATGTTCTCAGTCACTCTGAGGCATGTCCATGGTCTCAGGTGTAAAGGGGACAGGGACTGTGGAGGTGGCAGTGGATGGAGTGCTGGTCTGAGGCGCCATTGGAGTGCCTGGCCCTGAAAGGACAACAGGAGATGGCGTGTTCAGGAAGATCTCAGAAAGCTGGCTCAGCCCAGTGAGGTTGAGAGGCCCTTCATCCAGGACCTGGAATGTCAGGCACATGACCGATGACAGATGTCACAGACCGATGACAGATGTTCTGAGGCCAGGCTTGGCTGTTGGGTGGAGGAAGGAGTGTAGTGGGGATGTCTGGTGTGCAGCTGGGTGAGGTGAGGCATCTGTGGCATGCGAGGAAACATCTGTGGCATCGGTAGCATCTGTGGCATCTGTGGCATCGATGGCATCAGTGGCATTTGTGGCGTTGGTGGCATCTGTGGCGTTGGTGGCATCAGTGGCACCTGTGGCATCGGTGGCATCGGTGGCATCGGTGGCATTGGTGGCACCTGTGGCGTGCGAGGAACCTGTGCCTGGACTGGGAACGGCTGCCTCTGTTGAGGGAAGTCCTGGTAGCCATAGCCTTGGTAGGAGAGGGGCTATTGAAAGCCTTGGAAGGGCTGTGACATCGCCTGGGGTGGAGGAGCAGACCTGGAGTGGGTGGAAGCAGGTTCAGCTGGGCCTGGAGGGTGGTGCAGCAATGCCGTGATCCTCTCCTTCATCACCTGGTACTGGGGCTCAGGCATGTCCATGAGGGTCTGGGTCACGTAGGTGAGGAAGGGCTTGCGGTTTGAGGATGGAATCTCGAAGTGTACCAGCTGAGAGCGGAGATCTGTGCTGGTCTTGATGGTGTCCCTGATCTCCAGCAGGACAGTGTGGCTCTGTCCCTCTGGTCTGCCTCTCTGCCTGCTTTCTGTGGAGGTGGAGCTGAGGGTGGGTGTGGGTTGGTCCCTGGTGGTCGCTGCTTCTTCTTGCTCCATGTGTGTGAGAGAATCCTCCACATCCTCTGGCATAGGGTGTGCAGCTGTCGGGGGGTCTCTGTCGTGGGGCGCTCTGTGGACACCTGCCCGGACACGGTCGCTGTCTCCTGGCCAGAAGAGGACTGGCTGTCTGTGGGCTGCCTGAGAGTGAGGGTGGACAGAGGGGCTGCTCCTCGGTGGTGGACCTCACCCTCCAGGAAGCTGCACTTTTCCATGACATAGGTCTCCTGGTCGATGAGCTTGACCGCGGCCTGGCCAGACTTCTTCAGGTGCAGCTTCCTGTACCAGGTGTGCATATGCTTCCACCACCCGAGGAGGACATCTGAAGTGTAGCCCAGGCTCTCCGCCTTCTGTCTCCAAGCCGCCTGCTTCCGCTTGGTGTCTCGATAGAGCCTGTGGCCCTTCCTCCACATATACTCATTCTCCCTCAGCCACTCCAGCACCTCCTCCTCATGCTCCTCTGCGATGGAGTACTGCTTCCTCTCTCCCTTCTCCTTCTCCTTGCCTTGCCTCTTCTTCCCTCTGGCAGGGCCTTCAGCATCAGGGCTTTCAGGGCTTTGGGGCTGGTCCACCACAGCAGCAGCAGGAGAAGCAGCAGGAGAAGCAGCACCAGCAGCACCAGCAGCAGGAGCAGCACCAGCAGCAGAAGCAGCACCAGCAGCACCAGCAGCAGAAGAAGCAGCAGCAGCACCAGCAGCAGAAGCAGCAGCACCACCAGCAGCAGAGTCAACGCCAGGGGGTGGGATGGTGGATCTATCCCTCTTGCCAGGGCTGGCAGAAGATGGCACAGGCTTCCTCTTCTTCCCCATGGTCTCTGATGAAGATGTCTCTGGCAGCAGGTCTTTCCTCTGAATGGTGACCTGCTTGCGAGCTGCCTCCTTTTATATCCGTGGGGCTGACGCAATGCATCCTCCCCGCATGCACAGTGATCCGTTACGCATCTGCTATGTATCTGCTCTGCATCCGCTACGCATCTGCGTCATCCGCTCTGCATCTCCTCTGCATCTCCTCTGCATCCGCTCTGCATCCGCTCTGCATCCGCTACGCATCCGCTCTGCATCCGCTACGCATCCGCTCTGCATCCGCTTCATCCGCTCTTCCCGCTTCGCGTCCACTTTGCTATGCTCCCCCAGAAGCCCTGCGGACATACCATCCACTTCCATCCGCTTTCATCCACTAGGCTTCCATTGAGCATCTGTTTTATATCCGCGCTACATCCTCCCCCCATCCGTTCTTTTCGGTTCTGTTTATGCAAATTTGGGGCACTTTTGAGAGTGGATAACAACGGATGGAAAATTTGCTCATCCGCTGTGTCCTTTTTACATACGTTTTGCATCCATCGGGCGATGTGACCTGGCCTGAGTACTTGGGAGTAGTGGGACATGGTTTCCTAGTCTGAAACAACATTTAGATTTTCCAAACAGGAGGGCTTCTTTTAGTAAGAGGGAGGAATGACATAGAGTTGGAACTGCAGGACTATTCTCATTCAAGAACTCCTTTTTATGTGCAAGAAGTAAAATTGAATGGCTCTGGTGCCAAAGTATGACAGGATAACCTATTGGGGGCTATTGGGGCCAATACTGTCTATATATAGATACTTCTTGACTCAAGGGCATGAGGAAGAGTTCCAGGACACTCTTCCTCATTAGTTTCTCCTCAGATGACTTTCATTGACAAAAAACACCATATTCACTGATATAAAAAGCTGCTGGAAGGGAAATACTTTTGTATGGCTTACTTTGGGCTCCTTCCACTTTCAAGGAAGCAAGCTGCCATGCAATTTGCACCTGTCTCTCAACTTCCTGCCAAACAATTTGCCAAATGTAGATTGCCACAAGTGGCATTTTAAAGCAGAGGCTATTTATTTTACTGACAATGAAATGTTTTACAAAAAGAGGGACTTTTCTGGCCCTGCAATAAGTATTATGTTTCAATGTGTATATATAGATCACTCAGGTAAAAGTGGCTTGTGCTCCCCATCTATACTTGTTCCTTCCCTTCTTCTTGCTCCATTCTTTGTAACCTGCACAATTATGGGAAGTGGGAAATAAGATCACATTAGCTGAATGATCTTCAAACGTGGCAAGTTTAAGACTTGTGGACTTCAACTCCCAGAATTTCTGAGCTAGCATGACTGAAGGAGGAATTCTGGGAGTTGAAATCCACAAGTCTTAAAGATGTCAAGTTTGAAGACCCCTGCATTAGCTAATCCTGCCCTTATCATGCTCACCAGCTCAGCATCATACCCTCTGCACTTCTGGTTATTCATATGCTGGGGAGAAGACAAAATGCAGATGATGGGGGGGAATCAAATAAGATGATGAATCTTATTTGAGATGAATCACAAACTCCAAGGACAATCAATATTCTTGGCACCAGAAGGTCTACAGCCACTTTTCCTCTGGAAATCTTCTCACCAACACCTGGATTCAAGTGGGGCCAGGCCAAATGGAGGTGATGGAAGGGCCAGCTGACATGGCCATGTTTTCTTTGTTTTACCATTGTATTCATCCAAAGCCTGCTGGGCTTTGTGGAAGCAGAAAAGTGTTTTCTTCCTATAGAGGGAAGAATGTCTTGCATTCTAAGGCAAGAAAATATATGCAATGTCCACCCTCATCTCCACTGCACCTGCAAATAGTCACCTACTGTTGTTCTTAGTCCAACATACTTGAATTGAGGGCTTTTTCATGGCACTGTGTGAAACCTTGTGTCCATGAGCAGGAACTAGGAATTCAAATATGGGTGCTTGGTAAAATTGATCCTGAGATTTGTTGGCAGCTTACTCAAGAGTCATCCTAACCTAAATAAATTCAGCAGAATTTTTTTCTCTACATTCTTACATCATCTTTCACTCAAAGGGCTTTTAGAAATATTCACAAAAACAACATGGTCCCTGGCCACCTTAACAAACCCTCTTGCCCTCAGTTGAAGAGCTGCTCCTTTCTAAACTAAGTTAAGGCATGAGCTCAAGTCAGTTAAGAGAGTGGAAGCCATGAACTGAATTAGGGTACATATGCACAACTAACTGATTGATTGATTGACTGATTATATGCCATCAAGTTGCATAGATCTGTTTTCTCCATGACATTCATCCCTAATCTGTTCTTTCAAGTCTCCTAACAGTGCACCCATTTTCTCTGTAACTACGTTGACCCCCCCTCCCTTGCTGCTGGTCATCTCCTTCTTTTTCCTTCTACCTTTCCCAGCAGTGGAGTCTTCTCTAGAGAGCTTGGTCTTCTCATAATCTGTCTGAAGTAGGATAATTCAAGTCTGGTCATATTTGCCTTGAGTGAGAACTTTGGGTGATCTGTTTGATAATCCATTTGTTGGTTTTCTTGGCTGTCCATGGTGCTCTCAAGAGTCTTCTTCAACATCAGCATTCAGAGCAGAGGTCTCTAAACTTGGCAACTTTAAGACTTGTGGACTTCAACTTCCAGAATTCCCCAGCCAGCATAGCTTAAAGTTGCCAAGTTTGGGGACCCCTGATTCGGAGGTATCAATACTGTTCCTGTCCTGCTCCCAGTGGTGCATTAACCATTAAGCAAACTAAGCACATGCTTAGGGCACCAGGCCCAAAGGGGGCACCACCAAAACTTTTATGTAGCCTAAGCTTGGCTTTGTTTGTACAGTATGTACAAAGGAAGGGGAGGGGCACCAAGATTTGTCAGTGCTTAGAGCACCAGTGAGCCTTAATCTGCCATTGCCTGCTCCTCCAAAGTCAAATATGTAAATTTCCTCCCAAACAAGCCCCAAGTTTCCCTTCACACAGAGCCATGCAAACTAGCTGAATTTGGCAGGCAGGCAGTCATACGTTTTGATTCAAACAAGATGGAGACAATAAAAAGTAGGGCTTGGATTTAAATGGTTAAGGAAAAAAATCATGACTGCATCATACAGTATCCCAAAGCCCTTGAAATGCTGGAGACACTAGGCTGTTTACCCAAAATGGGACAAAGGAAAATTCTTCCAAGGGACCAGGTTAATTCAGACTGGATGCTTGGGTGATCCTTCACAGCCTCTAAATATCATTTAATCTAGTTCAAAGTTCACTAAAACAAAATGAAGATTTCCCCAAAGGTGCTTTGTCAAAAGGCAGCTGGACTTTATTTTTCCTTGAAGATGGACTTCTCATCCAAGAAGCTTCATCAGATCTGACTGAAAAAATACTTTGGGGATCACCATGACCTGGATGACTGAGAATCTCCATAGACATATCTTGTTTTTTCCAATACCATCCCTAATAAACTAACCCTGCTTCATGTAGCTCTTTACCCATACTTTTTGTGTAGCATTCAACAAGGAGGATTTTAACAAGAATAACTAATAGATAATATTTAAAAGAGGACATAATAAAAAAGTAATGTTTTGACTACATTCATATATTGATGCATGCTTAGTCCATTGAATGTTCTCATTTCACATAGCCTCCTGAAACATACATTATAAACAGTAGCTGTTTTCCACACATATTTATTATATGTCTATCCTATCTCAAGGTAGTGCACACAACAACAACACCCCCCCAAAAGCAGCCTTGTGAGGTATGTTGAGCTGAAAGAGAGCAGCTAGTCTCATATCACCCATGCAGCTTCCACAGCTCTGGGTGGACTTGAATGTGGGTCCCATACTTAGTCAGCTCCTTAGCAGCTACACCACTTTGGTCTTTTGTTATGCAACCATCCCACTTCCTTTATAACATGTTAAGGTTTTGTGGAGATGAGATGCTCACCCTGTATTTATAAACCTATGTTTTTTTTTTGCTTCTCTCTCTTTTTATGCAGAGACAGACACAAAGAGCTAATCTGGAAGAGAGAACAACTGCTCTCCCTTTGACTGATGATCTGATCTTTGTTTACAGATTAACAGAGTTGGAAGGGACCTTGTAGATCTTCTAGTCCAAACCACCTCCATCCAAGCAGGAGACCCTATACCATTTCTGACAAATGGCAGTCCAATCTTTTCTGGAAAGCCACCAGTAATGAAGCTCCTCCAACTTCCAAGGGCAGGCTGTTCCATTGGTTGATTGTTCTCACTGTCAGAAAATTTCTCCTTATTTCTAGGTTGAATCTTTCCTTGTTCACTTTCCATCCATTATTCCTTGTCTGGCCTTCAGGTGTTTTAGAAAATAGCTTGACTCCTCCCTCTCTGTGGCAGCCCCTCAAATATTGGAAGACTGCTATCATGTCTCCCCTGGTCCTTTTCTTCACTAGACTAGCCATGCCCAGTTCCTGTAACTGTTCTTTATATGATGAGCTGTCCTTGGTTTGTGTCAAAAATTCTGAAATTTGATTGAGGTAAATAATAAACAAATAAAATTAAAAATAACAACTGGTATTTTGTATAGTCATTTCAACTTCTGCAGAAGTTGAAAACTATATATTTTTGGCAACTGCTTTTTGTTGCAAAAAAAATGATTGTTTCAAAATTGGCTCAATTTTGAATTAGTAACACAAATCAATGCATTAAAACATTATTCCAATTTCAGTGCATTGAATGCTAGCACCAGGAGCTGACTCTTTGGAAGTCTCACTCTCTGTGTTTATATTTTAAACTAAGGTCAGCTTGTATATATGCCAGATGTGAGCTTTGTATTATAATTTCTGTTTGGGTATATAAGCGCTGGTTTTTTTTAATTGAATACTACTTAGTTTTTACACTTTACTGCAGTGTCTTCTGATGATACTGCAGCATAGAGAAATTATATGGAAGCAAGGTAAGCCAATTCTAGTAATTAAAAATACTGAGATTTCCTCCTCTCTTTCCTCTCCCTCCCTCTCTTCTCTCTCCTCTCCCTCTCTCTCACAGACAATACTATAAGAAATGAGAATTTTCCTAATTTCCTGAAGCATCTTTATTGCACGCTTGTATAGTGGTATGCCAGACAGAGTAAAAGAAAAATTGAAATTTTGCAAATACATTATATTTTAGTTATCTTACTTGTGAGATTTCATGAGAAAACAATGGATTTTCATTTATTTATATTGTTTATAAGACTTGGAACCTGTTTCACTTGAAGGTAATTCTAAGTGGTGTTCAATTAATGATCCCTTGAGATTTCAAAAATATTTTTGTTTTTAATATATTTCATGTTTAGTAATATAGGGATGTTATTGGCAACATTGGATCCATGGGTGCCACATTACTGACTCTCTTTTTCTCAGTTAATCAACCTAAGTTTTCAATAGCATCAATAGCTCGTTGGGGAAAGCTGTATTCCTAGGAAAGGTGGAAGGAGTTAGTCTGCAACACTTGCATTCTAACATTCTAACACTTGCATACTACTCCAGCAGGGCTCTGGGTGCACTGTTAGAAGACCTGAAAAAACTATTTAATGACTGATCATCATGGAATGTGATCATCATTTTGATGATGATCAATTAATCAATTAATCAGTCAATCGATCAGAACTCTGATTATGCTTTTATGATTCCAGACTTTGCATGTTATATCAAAAATCATTTGGATCATCAAGGATAGATATGATTCCAAAAGAATTGTTTGCAATTTAGGCTCTCAAATCAAAACAGAATTAGGTGCAGTCATCATGTCATGGATCCTTTCTCAAAATATGTTGTCTGCCTCCTGCCCAGAATTCTAGCTTCCCTAAAATGGTGATTTTCTTTTAGCTGAACTCTGATCACACTCCAGATTCATGGATACATCAATGTAATTTGCTGGATTACTTTCTGCTTTTTAAAAAACATTTGAATCTAGAAACACTGTGAGGGAATTTCCTGATTGTCTTGTCCAAGTACCAATCAGATTTAACCCAATTTATTTGGGAGTAAGGGCAGGGATCAGCCAAGGCTAGCCAAATGCCACATTTTTGTGCAAAATTTTTGCAAAACTAAACACACACACACACAACATATACTGAATGAGGTTCTTTCCATTCCATTTGTATAGCCTCCCACTTGCAGACATTTTCCTTCTCATTTCAGACAGCAAGTCTCACCTCCTATCTTACCAACAAAGTCAAAGTGAAATCTACAGATCTGTTCTCTGCTATGCACCTTAGTAACTCCACCCCCATCATTACTTCAAACATAGCTATGAGCAAACCAATATTCCCCACCTACACATATATGAACATACTGCAATTACTTCCTTAGATACACATTAACCATTTTGCTTCTAGATTATTGACTCAAGCACAAACCAAGTGGATCTCAAGATCCTCTTAATGCTCAGTACTTTATATTATCTCACATTCCATTGGAAGCATCACAGCTCACTGATTCTGGCTGCACAATATCAGATTGTATCACTCAATAATTCTTTTCTTGCTGCCTGGAACTTCCACCTCACCCCATTTATATGCATATGTTGGCAAAATTACAAGTTTACACAATCATACATTCACCCACATCCACTCAACCACATTCTCAGTTGCCACCGTGACTAGTCTGGCTTTGTGAACTTGATATGTTTCTGGTAACCTTTGGCTCTGGCCCCTCTTTCTCAGCACTGAGGAATCTGTGCCTCTGCCATCCAGATACCTTTTCTCCCTTCCCCCATCCACTCACCTGAGACATTTGGGGGCGCAAATTGATTTCCCGAAGGTTGACGGCTTGAGGCATGAGATTGTTGAGAAGCTGGCAGAGGAGGACACCATCACGCAAGGCCTGGGCCAAATCACAGACTTGGGCCCCCTCCGAAGTCACCCTGTGGTTGGGCGGCAACACCCGGCACTGGATGAGCCATTGGGCGCACTGCTTCCACAGTTCCATCTCCTGCCACCCCCAAGTGGCTTCTTCAGTTGCTGGAAGAGCTGCTTTCCACTACCTTCCTTGCAGCTGGGAAAGACAATGAGAAGCCACCAGCTTCCTCTTCTGCAACTGACATCAGACCACAAAGACAAGGGCCAGAGTGGGGGCTGGGGAGCTTCCTCACCCCACCCCTGAGAAGGAGGGGCTGAAAAGGAGAAAAATGAGCTCAGCCCTTCCTCCTTGAAGAACATTACAGTAGGGTTGTTGTTGTTTTTGCAGGAAAATCTCCCTTTCCCATATATCCCTAGTGTTCAAAATCTATTTTCTCTCATAGCAGCATCAGAAAAGTGTTGAGTTCACAGCCACTGGGATAAAACATGAAGAGGAGACATGTCACCTGCAGATTCTTAAGTCTAAGGCAGACTTTTGTTGAATTTCTTTTGTTCAGAAAATCCTTCAATTTGTCAGATAAAATAAAAGTAACAGCAAAGAGGAAATAGCCAAACAAAGCCACAAGAAGCAATGAATTGTAAAAAAAAAAAAAGCAGTTTAACAACAACACGAAATTGTACCATTTTGTGAGTCTCTTGGCTAATACTAACTTTTGAATAACTCCCACTGTGGAAACTCTTTCTTGGGTTCCTCTAATATAGACTATTCATCTAGAACATCTTTAGTTAGTTGGATTGTTGGGATAAAATGTTAGTTGGGAAAAAATATAATAATGTCAAACATTATCTTTTATTAGGAAGATTGTGTTACGCCAACTTATTTCTGGGAAATGTCATTCTGAT
The DNA here is from genome assembly GCA_015471245.1 of Laticauda colubrina. Lineage (NCBI taxonomy): Eukaryota > Metazoa > Chordata > Lepidosauria > Squamata > Elapidae > Laticauda > Laticauda colubrina. The sequence continues at coordinate 31,495,270 of BLBF01000021.1, read as the reverse complement.
ATGTTATTATAGGGTAATTTGATCTTAGAATTAATTAAGAATCTATTATATGGAAAAGGTTGATGCAAGACAGGATTTATATTTTGGGTTAATTAGTAAAGAAAAATGATTACTTTATATCATTTTTCATTTTAAATACCTAATATTATGTGTTTAGAATCTTTCAGTAATAGTGATTTAGACAAATGCTATTACTGGTAATACAGGTAATCCTAGCTTGTAACCAATTGTTTAATGACAGTACAAAGTTATGATGGCACTGAAAAAAAGTGTCTTAAGACCATTTCTCATAGGTATGACTGTTGCAGTACTCCCATAATCACATGCTCAGACTTCAGGTGCTTGTGCAACCAGTATGTATTTACAAGGGCTGCAGTGACTCTTGGGGCCCTGGGGTTGGTCATGAGCAGCCTTCCTAGGTAGTTTCTGATAAGCAAAGTCAATGGGGGAACCCATTTAACAACCTCACGATTCACTTAACAGTCATGGCAAAAAAAAGAGGTTGTAAAATAGGGCATGACTCACTTAAAAACTGACTCACATGACTCACTTAAAAACTGCCTTGCTTAGCAACAGAAATTTTGGGCTCAATGGTGGTCATAAGTCAAGGATTACCTGTAATCCATTAGGCAACAAAAGCTTTCCAAGTTTTGAAACACTCTGTTAGAAATGATCATTAAGTCCTTATAAAATTCTGTGTGTGATGAATCGATTTAACAGATAACAGATCATCAGAGTTGGAAGGGACCTTGTAGGTCATCTAGTCCAACTCCTGCCCAAGCAGGAGGCCCTATACCATTTCTTACAAATGGCAGTCCAATCTCTTCTTGAAAGTCTCAAGTGATGATGCTCTCACAACTTCCGAGAGCAAGTTGTTCCATCGGTTGATTTTGCTCACTGTCAGAAAATTTCTCCTTATTTCCAGCTTAAATCTCTCCTTCTTCAGTTTCCATCCATTATTCCTTGTCTGGCCTTCAGATGCCTTGGAAAATAGATTGACCCCTTCCTCTCTGTGGCAGCCCCTCAAATATTGCAAGACTGCTATCATTTCTTCCCTCCTTCTCTTCACTAAACTAGCCAAGCTCAGTTCCTCTAACCATTCTTCATAAGCCTTAGTCTCCAGTGCCCTAATCATCCTGGTTGCTCTTCTCTGTACTTTTTCTGGAGTCTCAACATCTTTTTTATAGTTGGTGACCAAAACTGGATGCAGTACTCTAGGTTTGGTCTTACTAAGGCTTTATAGAGTGGTAGTAGTACCTCACTTGATCTCGATTGTTTTCCTCTGTTAATGCAATTTAGGATTACATTGGGTTTTTTGACTGCTGCTGCACACTGCTGGCTGATATTTAGCTGATTGTCCACTGAGATTTGATATGTCAACTTTAACAAATGAATGGAATAAAGAATTAGACGTTCTTATTTTGTTCAGAAAGTAGGAAAAGGGTATTTATACTATTCCCAAAAATGAAAGTAGATCTTAGATTCAACAAATAATAATGTTTTGGACTTACTGCAAGTGTCACTTGTTATAAATACTTAGCACAGGAAATACATTGTAAATTATACTGGTTAATATTTTCCCTGTGTTTTATTTAAAACCAGACAACCTATGACCCACTGGGTCATCATTTCAGAAACATTTCCTCACCCAGATTCCTCAATGCCCAGCAGTGGCAGAAATTCTAATATACTTCTAAAGTTTTCAAAAATTCAGTGATATATTCAGATATCTGCCCTGAAAATAGTCTATGTTGAACCATACAGCACAGTCAAACATCCAGAGTTAATGACAGGAAAGTTTTTATTACATTTTGTATTATGTCATGAAATGTTTCATGATAATTTTTATGTCATAAGATGTTGTAAGAAATTTTCCAAATTTCAATTCCATAGGAGTCATTGGTTTCCGTATTTGGACACATTCTGAAAGTTAGTTCATTTGAAGTGCCATGGTTTAAAAATAATTGCTCTATGCTGCACCATTTCACCCAGTTAAAGGTTGCACACAGACAAACATGAGAGTTTTAGTCATATATAGATTGTTGTCAGATTTTGGTTAGCAAGATAAAATGCGTTCAAATCCTGGCCCATCCACATGGTCTCCTCACCAATCTATGCCTTGTGAACTTAGAAAAAACAGCTGTGATTGATGTCAATATAACTTTTATTTCTAAAACTAATTGGTATTTGGGGAATGAGAATATTGACTACTTCTATAAAAGTCTCTTCTGTTGTATAGCAATTTGTTTATTAAGACAACTTGGCTTCAATCAGACTGTTTCTCTAAATCTAATTACTACAGAGGGGGGTAAAGGACACAAAGCCCCAGAGTGGATCTAAATGGTTTTTGAGCTACGTTCCAGGATGCTGAGGAGAAAAACTGTACAGGGAATACTGTACAGGGCTTGGATTATGACGACTGAACTATATTGTTCAGAACAGGAAGAACCTCAAATCATTCTCAACTCTTAATGGCATTCATGTTGTTTTGTTGGCAACAGCAAGGAAGTGGTGCTTCTCATGTGTTCTTCTGTGATGCTTCTTCCATTCCTCGTGTATCCTTAGCTCTGAGCTTTCTGGTGTTTTCCCATCCAGACAATGACTAAGTCTAACCCTCCTGCATTTTTCAGAATCAGTATCTTTGAGTGTTTAGGGAAAGAATTTTGAGGAACATTCCACAGGAAAACAAGGACAAATAGGCTGAAAAACAGGGCAGTAGCTATCCCAGGGCAGTAGCTCTGTTGAATGCTGCTGTATAGTGCAGTGTTGGTGTGGTGTCAGAGGTTTTCGGTTCAATGTGTGAAGGGTGAAGGGTGAATTTGTGTTTATTTTCATGGTCATGGTCATGATGTGCACTGAAAATGGTGTTTGATTTTGTTATATGAGGTGCAATGACAATAAAGTAAACTAAACTAAATATTGAATATGGAAGGTTATTTTTTTAAAAAAAGTTTATGCTTGTATTTTCTTGGACTTGATGGTTTGGAGGCAGGACCAGCCATGTTAACTAACCAGATAGACTCTTTCCAAGTTTGCCAAATTATCCCATGAACTTAGTGCTCTTTCTTCTCAGCTAACGTTTGTCAATAGAAAATAATGCATAAAATGTCATTTATACCCAGACACTTATTTGATGGCTTTCCCAAAATTGTAAAAGAAACATCTTCACACTTGCAAAAAGACAAGTCCAAAATAATTCTGAACTAGCAGAATAGATCAAACTACAAAACTTTTTTACTGTGATAGTTTTGAAATGCAAATATTCAAGTAGTCTGGGATTATCACATTTACATATTGGCATGGCTGAGTAAACTTGACCTCACCGAGGAAATGCAAGAATTCTATTACCATTTGGCTGCTTTAACTTCATTTACTCTATTGCTAACCTCTTCTTCTTCCTGAAGTCGGATGAGACGAATCTGCTCTTTCTGTAGAAATCAGGCTTTTCAGTTTTCTGGATCAAGGGTCTGGGCAGAACAGGCTCCAAGTGGCAGAGTAGCTGCCATCTGGTGCATGGCAAAAAACAGGAAAGGAAAACTGGTCTTCCGCCACAATGCTCCTTCATCTTATGGCAGGTTACAAAAGCTCAAAAGGCACATGAGAGGAAAAAGGAGCAATTGACTAGTAAAATTATGAGAAGACAACTCCTTGAATCAGAAATAATAGAGATGTAAAAATAAACTCAATAATACATAAATATTTTATGTATTAAAATATGTATTTGAATATAAATAGCTTGGGTTGGTAGTTGGGCTGTTGGTCTGAGCTCCGAGTTTGGCAATTTGATTGCAACCATTTTGGCACCATTCAAGGAGAATTGTCAGCGCATTTTTTATTGTGCTCGTCTGTCAGAGCATTGCTCTTTAAATGCCTTTTTATATGATGCAAATTAGTGTGCATGTTGTTTTTTTGGCTACTTCTGATCTGACTTTGGACTGTTTGATTGGCTAACTGTTGTTACTGAGGCATGGTCTTTGGTTTTAAGTATCATCTGATTTAAATTAGTATTGTTTGTTCAGATGCTCTTTCTCTCTTTGATTTCGCCTGGGTTACAACTATAATCCTGGTTAGATCAAATTTGTGTCCTTCTGAATCTTCATGGATGGACATGAAGGATGTGGTTTTGGTCTGGCCTCTCCTGCAGTTCAGTTAAAATGCCCATGGAAGACAGTGGCTGCAACTGAAAGGAAGGAAAAGTGCCTGCAACACTGCAACAGCCCAATCTGGCCAATAGATAGGGACAGGTCATACTAGTGACTCTCTCAGAATAAGAGAGTTGGAAGGGACCTTGGAGATCTTTTAGTCCAAATCCTGTTCAAGCAGGAGACCCTATATCAGTCCAGACAAGTAGCTGTCCAATCTCTTAAAAGCTTCCCTTGATGGAGCACCCACAATTCTGAAGGCAAACCATTCCATTGGTTAATTGTTCTGTTAGAAATTTCTCCTTACTTCTAGGTTGTTTCTCTTCTTGATTAGCCCATTGATTCTTTTTCTTGCCTTCTGGAGCTTTGGGGAATAGGTTGACACCCTCTTCTTTGTGGCAACCTCTCAAATATTGGAACACTGTTATCGTGTCACCCCTAGCCCTTCTTTTCACTAGATTAGACATACCCAATTCATGTAACCGTTCTTTGTATTTTTTAGTCTCCAGTCTCCTAGTCATCCTTGTTAGTTATGTCAGTTAGGAAGCATCATGGATCATGTATATGGCAAAAAAATATGTCAGGAGAAAAAAAGAAAAAAACACTAATATTTGAACAAACTAAATAAATAATAAATTGCCAGAAAAGATCTTTTTACAAGGGATCACAGGAGTGCTTGCCTGCCAATGTTTTAGTGCTACCAAACAAAGATATAAGAAGCAAATTTTTCCAAAAGGACTTATCTGAAAGTATTGCTAATAAAATTTGGTCTTGATCTGAATGCTTGCTCATTGTCTGAGGTCAAGCTATTACTACAGAACTGGCAATGTTTTCAGGTTTACAGTTTAAAAGACAATAGTAATCATTTGTAATAGTTGAAAAGAAACATAAGAGTATAACCCGAATTCAAGTAGACATAGCATTGTTGGTCATTTTTGAAAACATAGTGTCCACATAAAAGCTACAATTATTTTGTCAATCACTATCAATCTGCAACAAGGAGAAACTACAAAGTGGGATCATTTCATCTGCCCTCCTGAATTACTAGCAGAGTACTTTTTGAGTATTTAAATCCCTGGATATCTTGTCCAAGAACCTAGTCATCTGACAAACGCATTCTTAAACATCAAGAATCCAAATAATATAACTTTCCATAGATGTCTTGCACTTGTGTTTTGTATGTTTAGGGGTACTTGTTCATTATTCACGTGATTAGCTTGCTCAAAGTTGAAGCAGCTCTTGCATGATGGAAATTGGATCACATAGTACTTCTGCAACAATGTTCCTCTGCTGAAATTCCTTAAAGGGTGCTTCCTCCTTTTTTGGAGTCCTTTGTTCTTTGTCAGCATTTTTTGGACAATATTAATGGATTTTTTAAAGGACAGATTTAGAACTTCCTTGTTTTAACAAATAGCCCCATCAAGCACACAATCACATTAATAGAGATGAATTGTGTAATTCTATGCAAAGTGGATAGATAATATGACAAAACAATATGGCTCCTTGAATGAGGATTCTTTTATCAAACATTTATGTAACAGTGTGCTTATGTGCTTGAAAATGTATTTAGAATTGTCAAATATACCCTGTTTTTTGAATCTTGTGTTTAATATACCTTTGTATAATAAGATAAAGTGTAAACAAAACATAACCCAGTATAGAATAAATGAAAAAGCTAGTCAGATAATAGTTTTGGCCCAAAGACAGAAGTCAGGGGACTGGAAGAAAAGAAACTAATGCATAGGCTATGCCAAGTCATGATTTGCATGACTATGGTTTGATGGATTAAACATAATTAATTGATATTATGAATGTTGTCTTGCCAACTGGAAGAATTCAGATATTCCTAATAAACATTAGCATGTGTATATTGTAGACTTAGAATCTACATTTCCATGAGGCTCTTTGTTATGAGAAATACACTGCTTCTTCCCTTTATTCTATGAAGAAAAAAAATTGCTTGTCTTCCAAAAGGCAAAAGCAGAACTGAAGGAATAGAGAGAAGCAAGGATGAAGCTAGGGTGTGTGGCTAACATTTTCCCACAGTCTCAGATTAAAGACCAGAATTTCCAGAAAAGAGGGAAATCCAAGAAAATGGCAGGGAGTTTTCTAGTTTCAGAAAGCCTGCTATAGTCAAATGAAAGGGGCAACTATAATAATCAAAAGTTGCATTAGTTCTTTAATTTCAGATTTATTGTGATTGTACTAAATCAAGTTTTATAGCCTTATTTCTATCTACAAACATATATAACACTGAGTTTTCTGACAGCCTTGAATCAAACTTCAAATTGTAATCAAGAAGATATTATGTTTATAATTTTTTTATGATTTGCATAATACCATTCCTTTATATCAATGACTTTATTTGTAGCAGAGCTGTATCCCCCCTGTTATTCACTAGAGCATATCTTTTGCATTTGGATTTTCTAAAGTGTTGGCTATTCCCCCCCAGACTGGTATTGCCTCCAAATTTGATGTGTTCTCCTAATTTGTATTCTACCTACAGGTGAATAAAAGAATGAAAGGGGGAAAAAATAAAATCTCAGCTGAAAAGAAAAAAATGAAATATTAACTTACAGTTACCATAAAATGTTATCAAAGAATAGTAGTTGTAATAGTACTGAAGAAAGCCCCATCTGTCCTTTAAAATTTTTGTAGCTTTTGGGTTACAAGATACAGTTTATAATCCACACAGGGAAGTAGAGAAATAGAAATATTTTGCTGCAGAAGCACATATCCTTGTGTTAAAAATTATTCTTTTGCTCCCTGTTGTGGCTAAGATTGAAGTAGAAAAATAGATTGTAAAGAGCAGCAAAGATGATAGGAGTCTGGAAGCTAAATCATGTAATAAAAGGCTAAAGGAACTAGTTATGTGTCAGGCTACAGAACTTTTTCCCATTCAATTAGCAAGAATGAACTTCTGAGAACCAAACATATCAAAAGGAATCCTTTATTGAGATGAGACAGTTCATGTAGGAGTATAAAGCAGCGCCTGAGGTCCCTCATGCATACAGGAATACATAAGGGAGTTTAGATCCCATCCCCTTATCTTGATGTGTATTTAGAGAAACAAAAGCCAGTATGTTAATTCCCCTCCCACCCCTTTTGTAGGAACGATCTTTCTCACAGTTTCCCAGGACATACCTAATTTCCCCCACCCCCTTTTTAGAATGAACTTTTTCCAGAGATTCCCTGGATACATCTCACTGTGGAATTTTTATGATCTTCTCATCTCCTGGCTGTGCCTCTCGGAGGTGATAGGTTCTGGCCATCTGGCTTTTCTCCCTACATTGTATCATGTGTGGGTTATACAAATTCGATATAAGGTTAAATATATTCAGGTTACATCAAGAAGGATTTCTTTATCAGCCTCTCCCCCTTTTCTTCTTCCACTGAAGACATGACAGATACATGGATCTGACATTATGTTTATCCTAATGGAGAGAAGGCCTGGGGTAACATGATTGTCTTCTAACACTTGAAGGGAAATCACAGGGAAGAAAGAGTTAATTTATTCTCCATAGCACAGGAAAAAGCAAGCAAAGGAAAAAGAGAAATTTCCTCACAGTGAGAACAATTAACAGCTTGTCTCCCAAAGTTGCGGGTGCTCCATCTCTGGAGGTTTTCAACAAAACATTGGACAATCATTTGTTTGGAATAGTATAAGGAGTCCTTCCTTAGACACAGGGTTGGACTAGAAGACCTCCAAAGTCCTTTCCAGCCTTGTGAGTTTAACTATTGGATTCTGCTTTCAATAATACTTCAGAAGATTTGGGATCTGGATATCTCAGAGGTGGTATTCAGCAGATTCTGACCAGTACTGGAGAACCAGTAACGGAAATTTTGAGTAGTTCGGAGAACCGGCAAATATCACCTCTGACTGGAGATTTAACAGTATCCTTCCCCTGCCACGCCCACCAAACCATGCTCATAGAACCGGTAGTAAAAAAATTTGAATCCCACCACTGGGATACCTGCTTTGAGGTTCACTTTCCCATGCAGCATCTAAGTTTGTGGGTGTCTATTGCAAAGTGAAGCCTCCAGATACTACCCCTCATTTTAAAATAGTAAAAGTTCAGGGGGGTTCCTGTATCTTGCACAGAGGTAGATTTGTAGCTGTGCAGATGCAGATAGATAAAATTCCACAAAACATCCATAACAAATTACATTTATTGGTACATCAGGTATCTTTATCACTCACATTTGTGATGAAGTTCTATAATGACCAATCCTTTGTCTATCAGCCTTGCAGGTGAAAGATGGTTATCTCCTAACCCATCTTGTAGCAGTAGAAAAGGTGCTATCAGTTCATAAGTCCAGGCAAGAATGGAGGGAAACCTCCCCCAACCCCTCAAAGGTCAATTTAGTGACCAATCAGCATTATAGATGTGGCCACATGACATGAACTATATTTCCAAGGATATCTTTAACTATATTTACCATGATGCATTCCCTTAAGGGGACAGCTCATAATTCCTAAGTAACTATCCAATTCCCATATACTGGCTGGGACAGCACAGGGGGAACTAGAATGTCATGAGGAAATCCCTGAAACCGGTTGATGATGATGCTCATTATGGTGATAATGCTTGAATTTTGCAAAAGTTATCTTCAAAGCAAATTGCAAAATTCTCAGGAACAGATCCATACATCAGTCAGTAACTTCTTTCTCCTATTTCCAGCAGATCTATGCTGCAGGAGGAAGGAGACTGAAAAATAAATACTGTGGTCTTTTTTCAGTTTGTAATACAAAGAGAATCTTTCATGTTCTCTGTAAGAAATTATCCCTCTGTTGATACAACCAGAGCTGCATAGATTTTTTGGCAGCTGCAGGGGGCTCATATTTAAGTGGTGATTGACTAGGACACCTAGAACCCTCTCATAGTTGCATTCTCTCACAAAGAATCTTTCCTGTTCTCTTCTTCCCAAGGAGCTGCTGATCCAGTTCTACAGAGGAATTATTGAGTCTGTCATCTGCACCTATATAACCGTCTGGTTTGGTTCTGCAACTCAACAGGACAGACACAGACTTCAGAGGATAATTCGGACTGCAGAAAAACAATTACTACCCACCTGCCTTCAATCGAGGACCTGTATACTGCACCAGTCAAAAAAAGGGCTGTGAAAATATTGACAGACCCCTCACATCCAGGACATAAATTGTTTCAACATCTACCCTCAAAATGACACTAAAGGGCAGGGGTGTCCAACCTTGGCAACTTTAAGGCTTGTGGACTTCAACTCCCAGAGTTCTCTGGGAGTAGAAGTCCACAAGTTTTAAAGTTGCCAAGGTTGGAGACCCCTGCTATAGGGCACTGTGCACCAAAACAATTAGACACAAGGACAAGCTTTGGGGCTGCAACACAGCTTCAAACAGGCAGCTAATCGACTCAGGAAGCTCTGGTGAGTACAGCAGAGTGGTGCAGAACTCACCTGGGCAGCCTGTATGGGGGAAAAGTTAGTTATTTAGGAAAAGCATAACACAAGGATGGGTGGGCAGACCCAGCCAAAGATCACAGCATGGGATTTGCCTGAACCCCACCGACAATCCAGCAGCTCACCACTGCTTTTGAAGTTCTGCACCATCTGTCCTTTTTTTGATACCTGTGTATACTTAGAGATTCCTTGTTATATGTGTGCGAAAAGGACAGAACTTGAGATTAATTTATAAATGGTGGGCTTTGTAAGTATTATGGGGGATTGGCAGGGAGGTTGAGTGTCAAGAATTGCTCTCAGTCAGGATGAGAAATAGCTGGTAGATGGGAACAGCCCATAAGACTCCTAAGGATATCAAAGGGCATTGTATACCTATTAGGTGGATGTATAGAAGAAAAGATGGAAGTAGCAGTAGAAAAGCACGGAAAAACTTTTTTCATAGAGAAAGAAGACATTTAAAATGTCTGATCTATTCTTTGCCCTGTACCCATGAGAAGACAATTAGCTGCACCCCATGAATTTAGAAATCCTATGATTGTTAAGTGAGATGCATGAATTGGACTGTGACTTCACAGGATTATACTAATAAATCTCAGAGACTGCTAATTTTCAGATTAGGAATGCTAATTTTGTAAATTTTTCCATCTTCCTTACAAGTTACAACCACACGAGGTCACTCTTCTCTGTGAATTGTAGCTTTCAGAGCTCAAATGATTGGAAATTATATATTTAACTGAGAATTAAAGACTCAAATTACATACAACCAATTGTAACTCTTGCAGTTGTTGCATAGTTTATCTGTTGTAATTCTTTTTGTTTACCACAATTCTATCTGCTTATTTTTGCTTACCTTTGAAGTTCCTTTTTCTATCATCTCCTGTGTAAAGTGCTTTAAATTGGAGAATGTCTTGTAAGTTTGGTTCTTTTGAGTTGATCAATACAAAAAGGTAACCTAGCAAATAAAACTTATTTCTTTACTTTTAAATAATAACACTTTTTACATTATTCTGAAATTATCTCCACTGCTAACAATATGCTGTAAAGATCCAAAGTGGGTGCATGGATATGTTCTTGTAAGGAGATCCCTGGTGATTGATAACATTTTATGATTAAAAAATATTTACATATAGATTCAGAATGAGCATAACATCAATGTTTATTGCAGGCAACAAATGCTTTTCTAGATTAGAATCCCCAGAATGCCCAGTCCCATATTTACTAGGAATTATATTCCCAATAAATTTGGAAAGTGCTAGGTTGCAACTGGCTGATTTACCAAATAAATAAGCAACAAATCAAACAGTTTCTATGGGAACTCAGAGAGTTAAATTGATCTAAGATCATAATACAGTTGCTTTGGCATAGGTTAATTTATTTTAACAAGAAAAAATGGTTACTTCCTTTGCAGGCCTATTTCTGGCACAGCCCTGTCATGAGATGCCAACCTGTCCTGGCATCATCTATGGAGTAGTCATGTACATGGAGATCTAGTGCTAGAGAAATAACCAGTGGCTGCTCCAGTCATATTAGGAATATTTGACTGGCATCCAGCCTACTTTTGCACCCATCATTTTCTTGTCCACCATCCCCTTTTTCAGGAGCAGAAAGAAAAAGTGATCAGGAAAGCCTATTTAGATGAAAGCTCATCTGGCTTTCTATGTCCCAAGGCTGAAATCAATGTTTAATGTAGTGAGTATGTCTTCTGAATTCAGGTGAAACTGGAATTCAAGGTTGACTTCCAGTGGCATTTCCATCAGTTCTTCTGGTGGCACAGTGACACTTCCATCAAAAATGGATCAGAGTCCACGATTGTGCGTGGCTTTGATTCATGCTCTACCTGTTGGAGGGTCCCAAATGGGGCTGGAACCACCTTGTAGGGGTGGTGAAAAGGGAGGAGACTGCCTGCCGGGTTGAGGGGAGCTTCTTCTCCCCTCCTTGGCTAAGAACATTCCCTCCGAAGATGAGCTGTAGTGGTGGTCTAAAATAGCCACTCTGAAGACAGAAGGCTAATCGGGAAATAAGGTTGTGCCAGACCACAGAAGCTGTGAATGTGTGGACCAGGTGAAATATTTGGACATTTAAAGGTAACCCTAGGATTAAAGGAAAATTTTTTTGTTAAAGATTGTAGAAGTGGCAATCAGAGAGAGAGGAGAATTGGAAATTTATGAAATTGGATTTTGTACTATGTGAAGAATTAAATTGGATGTGGAAAATTTAAAAGGAAAACATTTGACTATGACAGAATTGGAAAATGAAATGGATAATCACTTGGATTTTAGCACTAAATAGGCATTGATTAAATGCTGGAATTGACTGTGTTAAAAAGGAATAATAGCTAATAATTGGGAACTAGTGAAATAAATAAAAGCTCAAAAAAGATAAAAAGCAAAAAAATAAAGGGTGGACAATCGGATTGGATATAAAGATTAAAGAAGGAAAAGAAGAAGTGTGCAAAATGAGTTAAGTATATGTGGAAATAAGATTGGAACTGAAAAGCATGAAGGGAATGATGAAAGAAAGCTCAGAAATGTATAGTATTATACTACAAAAATTAGAAATGGTGATGCAAATCAAAGAACAAAGAGAGCCAGAGGGGGAGGATTTAAGCAAAGAAGAAATCAGCTTTAAAGAACAAGTGGAACAATGAACATTAAACAGGATAAAAAAAGAGTTAAAATTAAAACTTTAAGGTCTGATGTGAAAAATAAAGGGGGATTATTTGGAAGGTAAAACAAAGGAAGAAGAAACAAAAGAAGAGGGAACTACAGAGGAAAGATCAAAAAAGGGAGGGGGATAAAGCAAATAATTAGAGTAAGATATGGAGGGAAATAACAGGGAAAAAGGGGGAAATTAAGAGAAAGGACCAGAAAATGGTAGAATATAGAAAGCAATAAATCTAACTGAAATAGATATGGAAATAAGTACTCACTGTAGGAATATTAATTAATATTTAACAATGTGATGAATAAAATAAAAATGAATTATGAGAATTGCAACAGAAAGACTATTATCAGTTTTCAAAACTAATTGAACAGATCAATGTCCCCCAAGGGAGTGTTCTAGGACCCACACTCTTTAGACTCTACATCAATGACCTTTGTGATCATCTTATAAGCAACTGCATCTTCTTCGCTGATGACGTAAAACTATTCAACACCACCGACAATGCTATCATCCTTCAAAACAACCTTCATTATGCGTCTGAATGGTCTAACAGTTAGCAACTCCAAATCTCAACCAACAAGTGCTCTGTCCTACACATTGGTAAAAAAAATTCAACACATCAAATACAAGCTAGGCGGAAATGACCTTGTTGATGACCCTCACTCTGTCAAGGACCTTGGAGTTCTAATACTGAATGACCTAAGCACCAAAACTCAATGCAACAATATTGCCAAAAAGATTTTAAGAGTTGTAAATCTAATTTTAAGAAGCTTCTCCTCTGGTAATACTAATTTGCAAACTAGGGCATTCAAAACCTTTGCTAGACCAATACTTGAATACAGCCCTGCTGTCTGGAATCCACACTGTATATCAGACATACATACAATTGAGCGAGAATCCGGAAGTATTTTATCAGAAGAATACTACATTTCTCTGTTTGCAACGGAATACCCTACACCACCAGACTTGAGATTCTAGGCTTAGACAACCTTGAACTACACCAGCTAAGATTGGACTTAAGCATAGTACATAAAATCATATGTTACAGCTTACCAGTTAATGAATATTTCAGCTTTAACCACAACAACACAAGAGCACACAATAAATACAAACTTAATGTAAACCACTCCAAACTTGATTGCAGGAAGTACGATTTCAGCAACAGAGTGGTCAATGTCTGGAACTCACTACCTGATTCTGTTGTCACCTGCTCAAACCCCCATTCCTTTACCCTCAAACGAATCTCTATTGACCTCACCCCATTCCTAAGAAATCTGTAAGGAGTGTGCAGAAGTGCACAATCATGCTTACCACCCCTGTCCTATTGTCCCCAATTATTAGTTCTATTTCTTATATTTAAACTTATGTTTATTCTTATTTCTATTATATTGTAAGCATTTGACAAAATAAATAAATACTTTTGGAATAAATATATGACTTAGAATGTAATTGAGAAAAGGGAATAGCATGTGGAATCTGATTTACGTGTGTGTGTGTGTGCGTGTGTGTGTGTGTATGATATATAGTAGGTTAAGGGATTATTAATGTAAAATGTGGTAATTAAAAATGACTATATTGTGGTAAATTTGGGGAAATGTATAAGGTAAAGAGGTGGCAAGCTTGAGCTGACAATGAAAGGGGATAATCTTTGGATAATAAGAATTAGGATGAATTTTATTGAACAATGAATGGAATAATACTGTAGTATGTGATAAACTTGCAAATGTGATGGATATAAGAAAATGTGTTTAATGAGTATAGAAATGGAGCAAGAATTTAGATAATATTGCAAAATTAGGTATGAGAATATTCAAAGAAAAATTAAATAAAGACCCTGTCACACTGCCCAACGGATGCAAAACGGACACAACGGACGAGAAAAATGTTCCATCCATTGTTATCCGTTCTCAGAAGGGGCAAAAATTTGCATAACCGGAGCGGATAACACGGACGCGGGGAGGACGCAGGGCGGATGGAAAATGGATGCGGAATGGAAGCCCAGCGGATGGAAGCGGATGGGAGCGGATGGCACATCCGCGAGGCTTCCGGGGGGGCACAGCAAAGCGGATGCGGAACAGATACAGCATATGCAGAGCGGATGCACAGCGGATGAAGCGGATGCACAGCGGATGCACAGCGGAAGCCTAGCGGATGCCGAGCGTTAATTATGCATGCGGGGAGGATGCATTACATCAGCCCCGCGGATATAACGGAAGCAGCTCGGAAGCAGGTCGCCATTCAGAGGAAAGACACATCGACTGCCTTGCCTGTCCTGCCTGCATGTCTGCCTGCCAGCCTTGCTGCCAGCCTTGCTGTCTGCCTGCCGGCCAGCCTTACTGCCGGCCTCCCTGCTAGCCTTGCTGTCTGCCTGCCTGCCAGCCTTGCTGCCAGCCAGTCTGCCTGCCAGCCTTGGTGCCTGCCTGCCTGCCAGCCTTGGTTCATGCCTGCCTGCCAGCCTTGGTGCCTGCCTGCCAGCCTTGGTGCCTGCCTCCCTGCCAGCCTTCCTGTCAGCCTTCCTGCAAGCCGTGGTGCCTCCTGCCTGCCAGCCTGCCTGCCAGCCTTGGTGCCTGCCAGCCCGCCAGCCTTGGTGCCTGCCTGCCAGCCTTCCTGCCAGCCTTGGTGCCTGCCTCCCTGCCAGCCTTGGTGCCTGCCTCCCAGCCAGCCTTCCTGCCAGCCTTGGTTCCTGCCAGCCTCCCTGCCAGCCAGCAACCCCACAACCATGCGGAAGCACAGCAAGCCTCAGCCATCTGATGCCAGCCCTTGTAAGAGGGACAGGACTACCATCCCACCCCCTGGCCCTCACTCTGGTTCTGCTGGGGCTTCTGCAGCACAGGCTCACTCTTCTGGGGCTGGGGCTTCTGCTGCTTCTGCTTCTGGAGGAGCTGATGACAAGCACTCCAGCACCAGCCACCTCCACAGCACCTGGACCCTTCACCCCTGAGACTGAGCGACCAAGAGGAGTGCCAGAGACTCATTTTTGTTTTATAGCTTCTTGTTAGTAAAGTCTATTTTTGATTCATACACTTGCTTCATTTCTTTTTTTTAATAAAGTCTTGGTGGAAACTTTTAGAAATGGTTTAAGCCTTTGCATGCTTGTGGGATGGGTTAAGATAGCAGTGGGATGGGCAGGGATACCTTTGGGATGGGTAATAGCTGTGGGATAGATAAACCTCCAGTACAAGCATAGTGGGACTGTATGGTCCACCCTCCCAGGTGCCACACCTTTGGCCCTTTATTATCAATAACAATGTAAGCATTGATCCACATATTTGAACATAAACACAACTCTTTATTAAATGCCCTGTTCATTCTAGGCCAACCCAACATATATGGCCCAATCTCATCAGTGTGATGAGACAGGCTGAAGGAAGCATCCATTAAGCATCTATCATCCTGTCTTGCCACTCCACTGCTCCAGCTGGGGAGTTGCACCAGTGTTTCAGGAGGTTGCGCTGCTTCTTCCCTTCACGTGAGGCTCTGTTGGGGCCTTGCACATCCTCAGTGTCTATCAGGTTTCGCCCTTGCCTCCATTCCCCAGGCTCCATGTCCCCATTGCCTTGCTGGAGGTCCACGAGCCTGTTCTGCAAGACTGGGTAGCGGGTGCACATGAGATTGTGAAGGATGCAGCAAGCTTCCATGATCCTCCTCACAGACTCTCGGTGATGCAGCATGGTGGTGAGAAGTTCCTGGAACCTGTTGGCCAGGATGCCAAAGGTGTTCTCCACCACCCACCTTGCCCTGGACAGCCTGTAGTTGAAGATCCTCTCTTCACGGGTGAGGCATTTGGAGGTGTAGGGCTTCATGAGGTAGGTTGTGAGGGAGGAGGCGTCATCCCCCACGATGAAGTAGGGCACATCTTGTGTGTCGTTGGGCAGGGGTTCTGGATCTGGGAAGCCCATGATGAGGTTGCGTTCCAGCTCCTCCTTGAGGTCACTGGCGTTGTATACCTGGGCATCTGAAGATGAGCCGTAGCCTGAAGCATCGATGTACATAAACTTGTAGTCAGCATCGACCATGGTGAAGAGGATGATGCTGAAGAAGCCCTTATAGTTGAAATAAGTGGACCCCGACTTGGCTGGCACTTTGCAGGCCACGTGCTTGCCATCTATGGCTCCAATGGTGTGGGGGAAGTTCCACTTCTGATACCACTGTTCTGCAACTTTCTTCCATCCTTCTTCAGTGGAGGGGCACTGGAGGAGCTCCTCCAGGTATTCTTCGATGATGGCCTGCACCACTTCTCTGACCACAATGCTGATGGTGTTGGGTGGCACCCTCCAGCCGTACTGCATGCTCCTGTAGGTGGTCCCTGAGGCCAGGTGGCGCAGAGTCAGTGCCACCTTGAGCCCAGGGTCCAGGCTGGGCCGGAAGTTGGTGTTTGCCTTGGTCAACCTGGGTGTCAGCCGCTGCACAACTTCGTCAAACATGGCTGGAGGCATCCTCATGAAGTTCTGGAATGCACGAGTGTCTTCGTTCCTGAGCTCCACCATCAGCTTGTTGTACAGTCTGTACTCTGCTCTTCTGGCGAACCATCTTCGTACCCAGACGCTTCTTGGCTGCTTTTTCTTCCCGTAGTAGAGTTCACAGCACCTCTAGATGGCTTTGCACTGCTGCAGAAGGATGGTGGCTGCCAAAAGGACTTTGTTATGATCCACGGTGGACATGACTGGATGCTGTGGAAGAGGAAGAGGCAGATGAAGGCTGCAGAGGTCTGTAACAGGGCTGCCGGTCTGAAAGTGAGATCCAGATGTGTTGCTTCCCCTTTTTATAGGCAGTATAGGTGTCCCTTTGCATCCTCTAGGCATCCTCTAGGCATCCTGTAGACATCCTTAATATCTGAGATAGGTCCCCTCTGGGGACGTTTTTTTCGTTTTACATGCTTTGTTTCCGTGCTGCATCCGCTAGCATCCGTTCTGCATCCGTTCCGCGTCCGTTCCGCTTCCTCCCTGCGTCTGAGCGGATGCGAGTTGTGCGGATGCGCAGCGGATGCCTAGCGGATATAGCGGATGCGTAACGGATGCAGAATGGATGCCTAGCGGATGCGTAGCGGATGCAGAACGGAAGAATTGGAGACATTTTCCATGCAAAAGTTTTGAGCAGCTCAAAACTTTCTGAGCGGATGAAACGTCCATAAACGGATGCTGGACGGATAGAGAGGAAGCAAAACGGAGGCAGTGTGTACATCGCGTTAACCAACAGATGGCAAGCTTTTTTGTCCATTTTACATCCTCTTTGCATCCGTTGGTGCAGTGTGACAGGGGCTTAAGGTATAATATGAATTGAAATTGGATAAAATGAGTGTAATGAACATAACAATACATCAAAATATTTTAAGAAATATGGAATAAACAATAATATGAATT
Organism: Laticauda colubrina; assembly: GCA_015471245.1. Classification (NCBI taxonomy): domain Eukaryota; kingdom Metazoa; phylum Chordata; class Lepidosauria; order Squamata; family Elapidae; genus Laticauda; species Laticauda colubrina. The sequence continues at coordinate 31,477,668 of BLBF01000021.1, read as the reverse complement.
GGATATGAAAGCTGAATATGTATCATGGTCATGTTTATACTGAAATGTAAAAACCTAGAACCACATTGTTTCACCTGTTTTTTAAAATATAAAAATAAAAAAAATATATGTAAAAAAAAGGAATCCAAGGTTAAAGTATCATCAACAAAACCTGGGTTCCAAACTGCCCTACTCTAGCCAAATTTTGTTCAAGGTCAAAATTCAAATCATACATGTCTATTAATGATCTTACTGAGGATTAGGATGCTTTGTCTGAGTAGCCATTGCCTTTTTGCGTCTACCAACCTGGATCATTATTTCCCCTCATTTAATCGAGTTCAACATCTCCTTTCACTTTCTACAATTTCTTGGATCATAAAACACAGTCTTGGGAATCAGCTACCCTTTGCCAGTTATAGAAAGACAAGGCATTCAATCTTATTATTTTGTTAGTACTGGAAAACTAAGTTCAGAAGGGCAGGTCTGGAAAGGGTCTTATAGTGTAATTCTGATCCAACCCATACCGTCTTTTCAGTTTCCATTTAAGTTGGGAAATGTCATACAGTTTTTACATAGACTCTTTAATTCAGTTAAGATAAAGTCATACATGTGCATTTAAAACCAAATTTTGTGTGCTGAATGGCACAGTTCAACAAAAAAGTTGTACTTTGAGAAAACAGTACAGTATTCAGGATAGGTTCCAAGGGCTGAATCTAAATCTAACCATTTTTCAAACAGTGTATTTTTTTTAAAGAAAACTTAAAGGGCAGAATTCTAACTAGTCTGCACTTCTGATTGGAGTTTTTCTTCCAAAAATAAGGTCTTGGTTATACATTTCATGTGAATATTTATCAAATACTAGAACTGGTAACATTTAATGGAAACATTTGGACATTTATTGGGTGAGTTCAAAGTAGTACTGGCTTTTAAGAAATCCTTATAAAGTTATCCATCACTGTAGTCCTCTGCCCTCTAAATTTTTGGCAAGAATTACAGCAATGTCCATGACAATTTTTAATAAATGATTTCCCTCCCTAAAATATCCAGACTAACATTCTCCAAAACTGAGTCATCACCATCAGTTGTCAGCATAGGGGAGAAGAGCATGAAGAGGAAGCAGAGTGAATCAATATTACAAATCACAGCGAGTGTTGTGAGAATATGCTAGGTGACCTGAGCATAACCAGAGTCCTGCTGTTTAATGCAGCATTTAACTCCCATCTGGGCCAGCCAGAGACTTCCGAGAAGTCACAGGCAGGACATCAGCACATCCTGATTCACCAAATGACATCAGTAAGAACAGCCTGCCAGTTCAAAAGGGGATGGCTATGACAACATGGCTGGCTGATACTCAACTTTGACTGGACCCTTGGGGAACTTTTTTGGCTTTTTTCTGTGAAGTATGAAGTTGATTCCCATGTCCTCCTCCTTTGCTCTATCAAGCCTTTTGCATTTCTGTCTTACCAGATATGAGCTATAGGAAACTTCCTTTTACATTGAGAATTAAGTTTAAAAGTATACAGTTTTTAAAAATTCCAGTCAATATATTTATATATTATATAATATATTATATAATATAATAGATGTCATATTTCTAATCATTTTTATTGAGTTTAGCTTAATCAAGCGTGTGTAGTTCTTACAGATTTGAAAAATAATTCATAGAAATTTCCTTCTGGCAAGGATGAACTGTGACAATAAACTGTGTGCTGACAATATTCCACATGAAAGCCTGATAGCATCTGTTAGCACTGGCTGCAAATAAAAACAATTCCAAACCCATTTTTAAAGCTGTCAGTAGAAGTTCACTCATTATGGCATAAACACTGAAAAATCCAGTGCGTGTTACTTCAGAGTAAGCCTCTGTTCATTTCTGTCATCAGAACTATGGAAGAAAGCACCAGCTGGGATGTTGTATATACTTAAATGGAACCACTGGGATAAACAAACACGCTTGTCTTCCTTGGAAAATCCTGTGTTTAAGAAGTCTGGAAATTATGCATATAAGTTCACTTTTCAAAAGTATTTCCCATCCATTTCCTCACAAGGTAAAGTTAGGTTTGCCTGAAAAGAGCTGGAAATAAAAGAGGACCCTTATGAAATGGGCTGGATTGGAATGCAGTGCTAATTTACCCTCAGCCCCACTAATTTTGATCTAAAACCACGAGAGTCTTAAGTGGATGGTTCACACTCAGATTTAAGTTGACTTAAATATTTTTTTTTTTAGGCTGATATTTTTTTAGGCTGCAGAAGAAGGAAGACAAACACACCAGACGTCAGACCTCACTTCTGTAAACGTTAAAATGATTTTAGAAAACGCCTTCAGGGAGGTGGGGTAGAACAGCTCGCCTGTTGCCATTTTCTCCGGAGGGACGCCGAAAAGGTGCTGCCTTGAAGGGAGTCAGCGCGGCTGCTGCTCCTCCCCTCGAGGGCCGTCACGCAAGTTTCCCTCTCGCAGTCGCGCAGGTTTTTCTCCACGCCAGGCGTGCGCAGCGGCGCCAGAAACTTCAAATCGGCTGGCGAGTGGCAGAGGAGCCGCGCTTGAGGCGGGGCCGGTGCAGAGAGCGGAGGAATGCGCGAAGCGGGGAGGGGTGGGGATCCCGACTGGTGAAGAACCGCAGGGGTGGGGTGGGGTGGGGTGGGGTGGGGGGAGAGGGGGCAGGCAGGTTCCGCCCCAGCTGCTTGGCCAGTCGCACCGAAAGGTAGCCGGTGACCTCTGGCTGCCTCTGGGCTTCGTGCGTGGAGCGGAGGGTCAGGGTTTGCTTTTGCCCCAGAGGGGATGAATGCCGGCGTGAGGCCGAGAACGCGTGGGAGGGCCCTCCAACCTCAGTCCTGCCTCTCCTGGCGGGGCGGGCGGTTTTCTTTTTCCTTTCGGGCGCACCTTTTCCGCCGTCTTTTCTCGACGGTTGCCTGAGGACGTGCCTTGCTGTCTTCTCTTTCGACATAATTTCCACATTTCCTCCTTAACCCAGCGGAAAAAGGTACAGTACGCGCCTACTACTTGTTATTCCTTAGGTGCAGGAGGTCTTGTTCACCTGAACCTGCGTTTTCAGAATGGCTATCCGGGTTTCGACTGAGAATGCACCCATCTTCCCGTCAGGAGGAAGGCAGAGGATTCCCACACCTGCTAGCCCTATTATGGGGCTGACCTCTACGGCCCCCTCTTTTTTTGCAACATTGATTGTGTTCTTGGCAGATGCAGCTGTGTTCTTCCACTTACCAGCTAGGTAGATAGGGGAACAAGAGTTTCTGATGTATTGTTTTTGACACGTTCCGTTTAAGTGTGCTTTTATTGTTGTAACATGTTAGTAATCCAGAAAGTCATTGAGAAGTAAAGCTATTCTTTGTTAGTGGTATGTATTCTCAAGCTAGTATGGATGGATGCAATGTGTAAATATTCTTAGCCTGAGTGAATATTATGGTAAGGGCAAATATCAGACCTGAATATGGCATAAATCATTCTGGAAAAAGGTTTGTTGAATAGCATTCAGACACAAAATGTAATAAAAGCATTTTAAGAGCTAGTTTTGGCCTGTTGTTCAGGCACTGGGCTAAAAATCAGGCTACACGGTGAGTTCTAGTTCCACTTTAGCCATGGAAGCCAGCTGGGGGACCTTAGGCCCATCAGTCTTTCTCAGCCCAACCCACCTCATAGGGTTATTGTGAGGAAAATGGAAGGAGTAATATTAGCTATGTTCACTGCCTTATTTGTTAAAATAATAAAAGTGGGATACAAATAAAATGGGAGGAGCATTTTCAGATATTGGAGTGGGCTTCATCATAATCTCTCTGTGAGATAGGCTGTTCTTTCCCCATCTAGATTTAAACTCTGCAACATCAATTTAACATTGTTATTATGAACATAAAATGTGGGGATTTAAAAAGAAATGGGGACTTAAGTATGTATTACAATAAATAAAATGTATACTTGTAAATATATTTGAATGTATAGAAGTCAGTGTAACTTTTAGGATTCAGAGATTGCCACATACAAAGTGTGCAATAAGAGCCTGAAGGCGCAAGCCCTCCTCCTCCCTTTCTTCATCTTTGGCTGAGCTCTCCTCCCTGTGAAACCACGTTTGACTGAATTCTTTCATGTGTAAAAATTCTATGCCTGCATTAGTCCTAGGCATGTATAGCTGACTTTTTGCCTGATCTCAATTGTAACCTCTGGGCAGGTTTTCAATTTATAGTGGCTTCTTTCGAGAAGCAAACCGGAGTCTGAATGAATGATGTTGTGGTCTGAAGAAGCTAGAAGCAAATTCTAGGACTACCTCACTAGTCAGTTGGAAGATGATTCAACTTAGTGAAATGACAGAGAGTGTGTGGAAACTTCACCAAATCACTTCAGTGCCTTGATTTAACTCTGGAGGAACTGAGTTCATTACAAAGCTGGGAAGTGGCTTTTCTTATGTTCCCACAGATTAATCAGATGAAAGGAATTATTCATGCCAAGTTTAGAAAATGCCCAAGTGCCCTTTGATGGACCCTTAACTATGTACTGGATATATATTTGAGCCCAAAATTTATGTTGCTAAGTGAGATAGATGTAAAATGAACTTTGTCCCATTTTATGAACTTTCCTGCCACAGTTGTTAAATGAATCACTGCAGTTAAGTTAGTAACACCATTGCTAAATTAATCTGGTTTCCCCACTGACTTTGCTTGTCAGATGGTCACAAAAGCAAATCACATGATCATATGACTGTCTTAAGAGTAAAAAACAATCATAAGTCATCATCTTTCAGTGCTGTTGTAACTTCGAACTTAGCAAACTGTTGTAAGTCAAGGATTATATGTACTCTTCAATGTCTTCATAAATGACCTAGATGAGGGAATAGAAGGGAAACTCATCAAATGAGGGTGACATGATACTCAACTGGGGTGACACGAGAGCAGTCTTCCAATGTTTTAGGGGCTGTCACAGAGAAGAGGGGGTCAACCTATTCTCCAAAGCAAGACAAGAAGTTCACAGATGGAAGCTTAACAAATAGAGACCCAACCTAGAATTAAGGATAAATTTCCAGAGAGATAGAACAATTAATCAGTGAAACAGTTCACCTGCAGAACTTGTAGGTATTTCATCACTGGATGCTTTCAAGAAGAGATTGGAAAGCCATATGTTTAGAGGTTGGACAGGAGGTTGGACTAGAAGACTTCCAAGGTCCCTTCCACCTCTATTCTTTTATTCTGTAAAATTGGGCTCTAAGAATGAAAGGGGACAGAAATTGGGAAAGACTAAATAAGGAAGAATATACATTATGTTCAGCTATGCTCAGACTTTATAACTAAGTCTGAGTTATAACTCAGACTTTATAACTAAGTCCCAATTTATTTCTGCATTAGATTTCTATCCTGACTTTTTTCATAGGAACACAAGGTGGCTTCCAAGGTGGTCTCTATCTTATCTCTGTAGCCATATCTCTGTGAGGTAAAATAGGCTGTAAGAGTACAATTGTCCCAAAACGATCAAGTGGATTTCTGTGGTTGAGAATGCACTTTAACCAGAGTGTGTTCAGGGGGAAGGTGAAACTGTTCATGGGAAAGATGTGCTAGAGAAGGAGTTTGGAAGAAGTAAGGGTGATAAGCATCAGTTAGATGTTCTGTGAAGCAGTTCCAAATATGAGAAGCACCAAGAGAGGAAGAGTCAAGTCTTTCATGTGGTGAGCAGAAGTTCCTTGATGTGCAGAGCAAAAATTCAAAAGTAGAGACATAGCTGCAATTGAGCAATATATGGATTTTTCCCCATTGCCTTTAGGCAATAAATCCTTTCTGTATCAAACACTTTTGAGAATGAGGGAGTCAAATCCTCAATAGACAAAAAAATGCTCTCTTCTTTGGATTGCTGTTTCATGATGAAGAGAAATGCACAAAAAATATCCGGGGGCCTCCTCTTCAAGATTCAACTAAAGGTGCTAGGTTAGGAGAGAAACTCACTGGTTTCAAGAGAAAACTATTCCAAATATGTATTTTAGCAAAATAACTATTTTAAGTATAGGCTCTCCTGCTTGAGCAGGGGCTTGGACTAGAAATCGTTGCAAAGTCCCTTCCAACTCGATATTCTGTATTCTGTAAGTGCTTCTCAGGAAGAGATAAATATGGCTTGAAACAATGTATATGTGAGTATTTGTCATCTCTCCCTAAATGGTGCTGCTTCTAAGGGTTGAGCTCATTTAAATCCTCTAGATTATGTCTTTTCTATATATTTGTTGATTTTGTTCTTATGTTGGGAACAGTGTTCAAACCTGGGGAAGAGAGTTACATAAACCATTTCCTTTCTATTGTGTAGCTCATCCGTTTCATAGTTCCGGCTGGTGGAGCTATTAGAGTAACTATCAAATAGGTTGGGACAAACATAATTAGTTTTGCATCAGTGAGGTACATCCCGTATGGGTAAGTTTGGAATTATAAAATGGATTTGTTAAAATTATACCTACCTATCAGTGATAAATTTCGTGAAATCTCTCTTCTGGATGAGAACCAAGTTTTAGGAAGATTGAAAACATTAATGGTATTAATGTGTCTCCTACTTTTATCTTGTTGAACAAAATAAGTAAATTGGGGGAGAAGAATCAATCAATCAATTGGAACTCAACCCATCCAGCATTTTCTCAGACAAGTTGAGTTCAGATTAGTTGGGCCAGTTTTGCAGAATGGATTAAAAAGGAAGGGTCTAATCCACAATCTTTTTCATGAACTGATGTTGCAACTAAATCATTAACTCTTCCTAGATTGTCTCTATTGCAAGCTTCCTGCTTTTTTTCCTTAGTTTTGTTTCTTCCTTTCTAAGTGGATCAATTGGTGTGTCTTTTAAAGGCATTTTAAAAACATGCCAAGTTCTCTTGGAGTTTGGACAGTTGAGAAAATCTTGCTTTTCCCGCCCTGACTCAGCATTTATTTGACACTATTTCCTCCTCTACTAAGTGTTTAGCCTGAATCTTGTCATAGCCTTTCCAGTTTTTTTCAAAAGGAACAATTTTCCACCAGTTGTTCAGAAGCACATGCTGGGTTAGAGGCTGGTAGTTTTTTTTTTTCCTGTGCAAAATGGTAAATGTTCCTGAAATACTAAAGAATGCTTCTGGAATTGGTATTTTTTTTCTACAAGAAATTAAGCAGCACCTGTTGTTTGTTTTATTTTTAATATTTTACCTCACCCCTGTTAGAAAGCAGCCTACTTTCTGAATTCAATTTATGTTCTCTAAGCAAATTCTTAGATTTAATTGTTGGATTTCTGTGCACCTTTGAACCTGCTTGAGAGAGTTACGGTATGTTGTCCTCTGGTATAAGTTCTCCTCCCCACCTCTGAACTCAGGAAAAATAGATTTCTCTCATCTCAGACAGAAGATATCTTTGTACCAGGCTGGTTATCCATGATATTACCAACTCACCTGTGTCACTTTCCTTGGAGTAATATTTTTCAGCTTTCTCATTTGTTATTTCTGAAATAGATGTTTCTTCTTTGTGTGCACATCGAGCATGAAGCAAACTGAAGATGAAATCTAATTTATCCTTGAATATTGGTGAAAATAGCTGTATCAGTAGCAAGCTAGAATATTCTGGCAAACTCTTGAAAAAGATTCCTTTAGATTGCTCTGATGGCTCAGCTTTTGATAGAACTACTTCATTTTTTAGAACAGCACTGAAAAATAGTGCTGTTAATGATGGTAGTACACTTCAAGATGGGAGACAATTTAACTGGAAAATCTCAGCTGGCTTATTTGGAAAGAAGAATTGGTAGCATATTAGTATTTCTTCATGCACGTAAAATGCAATTTGGAAATGTTTTGTTCGGAAAAACACGAGGTAGACCGGGTTCCAACAAATAAAAGTCTTTATTCAAAGGAGTCAGTAAAACGGAACGGTTGGCCGACTTAGCGGCAGCCTTTTATACAGGCTAGCCTGCCGGCTTGTAACCAATGGCAGCTGTTCGAATTTACCGCCTTTTTTACTTTATTTGGATTGGTTCTTAGTGAACCAATCCAATGCTTACTTTAGTTGACCAATCAGATTTGCATGTTTTGGAGTAACCCAATTTGCATACAGAACACCCCTCCCTCCTTAGTTCAGTCCTACGTGGTGATGTAGTCGCGCAGGTAGGCGGGGCTTTTCCTGACTCGACTGGACCTGCGCAGTTCACTTTCGGCGGAGACTTCGACCTGTTCGGATGGGGCTGCTGTGTCGTCCGTCCTTCTCTCTGGAACCGTCTGGAAGGATGAGTCAGCCATTCTGCCGCCTGAGTTTCTTAGGCCGGCGGTTTTGCCGCTCCCTTCCGTTTCCTCCGGGCAGGTCGAGCTGGCCTGGCTGTCCCCTTCCGATGGGCTCTTCACGCAAGTCTCTTCAAACAGTGAGTCTTTTATTTGCTCTTTTTGTTTGTTAATCTCTTTGGGTTTTGTTTGTATCGGTTCTTTATTTGTTTCTCGCATTTCCCCCCCCCCCCTTTGGTTTGTCCATCACCGTTTTTTTCCATGTATGGGTGTATGTCTGTATTTCGTTCTATGTTTCGGGAACGGAGCTGGTCTATGTGCCGCTTCCATTCCCTGCCGTTGTCAATTGTTAACCGGTAGGATTTGGGGCCTGTTATTTGCGTTATTTGTCCTGGTAGCCAAACAGGGTCCCCGGTGAAGTTTTTAGCATAAACCAACTTGCCTACTTCAAATTTCCTAAATCTTGTGGAGGAGTCGGGGGGGTTTTCTGGCGTAAAATTTGGGTGCAACCTATCAAGGTGTGATCTTAATTTCCTCCCCATGAGCAATTCTGCTGGGGACTTGTTGGTCGTGGTACTGGGCGTTATGTCTTGGAGAGTGAGCAATCGGTTTATTTTCTGTTGGACATCACCGATGTCCATTCTTTCTAATCCCTCTTTGGTAAACCAGATCATTCTCTCAGCCCTGCCGTTTGCGGCCGGGTGAGCTGGCGCAGTTAGGGCATGTCTTATACCTAGGGAAGCTAGGTATTGCTCGAATTGTAGGCTGGTTAGCTGTGGCCCATTATCTGATACGAGGACGTCCGGTAGACCATGGGTGGCAAAAAGGTTGTCTAGTTGTTTGATTACAGTTTCTGTTGTCGTTGATGGCATGATTTTTACTTCTAGCCAATTAGAATAGGCATCAACGACAATCAGGAATGTATGCCCCTTGGTAGGACCCGCGAAATCGATGTGGATTCTTGACCAAGGGCCTCGCGGGGTTTCCCAGTCTCTAATGGGTGCTTTAGGCAGGGACGGTCTAATTCCCTGGCACTTGTTACACGAGCTTACCCAATATTCTATGTCCTTATCAATACCTGGCCACCAAACATAACTTCTTGCAAGGCTTTTCATTTTCACAATTCCCGGGTGCCCTTCATGTAACATCCCAAGTACCCTGGGTTGTAGTTTGTTAGGAATGACTACCCGATCACCCCACAATAAACACCCTTTTTGAATCGAAAGTTCAGTCTGTCTGGTCCGGAAAGGTTTAAAGTTTTCAGTTTTTTGGTTTTCCGGCCAGCCTTTACCTACCCAGCTGAGGATGCGGGAAGTCACTGAGTCTTTCGCGGTGGCTCTGGCGACATCATAAGCAGATATGGGTAGATCGGGGCAAGTCTCTATTTGTAATGCTGTCATCGCTGGTGCCGGGTGTTCCTCGGTTTCTGGTAAGGGTGCTCTGCTCAAAGCGTCCGCATGGGAAATTTGTTTCCCTGGTTGATGTGTCAGAGTGCAGGAATAGGCTGCTAGGAACTCTGACCATCTAGTCATTCTTGGAGAAAGGTTATTTGGTGTTGGCTTGTTTCCCGCCAAAATTCCCATTAGTGGTTTGTGGTCTGTTATAATTTGAAAAGTCTGCCCATAGAGGTACTCGTGGAAGCGTTTCACTCCAGCGACAATTGCTAGAGCTTCTCTGTCGAGTTGGCTGTAATTCCTCTCGGTTTTAGACAAGGTCCTTGAGTAGTATGCGACGGGTGCCTCTCTGCCATCAGGCATTTGGTGGCTCAGGATGGCACCGACTCCAAATGGCGAAGCGTCGCAGGTCACCCTCAATGGCAGTGTGTTGCTAAATTGAATGAGAACGTTTGTTGATGTTAGCAATTTTTTAATTTTCTGGAAGGAATTCTTCTCTCTATAACCCCAAGTCCAAATTGCTTTCTTGTCCAATAGACGGTGCAATGGTTCTGCTATTGTGGATTTATTCGGTAGGAATACATTATAAAAATTTATCAGTCCAAGAAATGCTTGTAGTTCGGCTTTGTTTCTTGGTTCTGGTGCTTCATTGATAGCTTTAATTTTCTTGTCTGTAGGGTGTATACCCTCTCCATCTATTAAATAGCCCAGGAATTCGACGCTATTCTTAACTAGGCAACACTTTTCTCTTTTCACCTTGAGGCCAGATTCTCTAAACTTAGTTAGTACTTCTTTGAGTCTTTTTTTTAATTGGGTTTCATCTTTGGCTGAGATCAGGACGTCGTCAAAGTATGGTATGACTCCTTGTATGCCATTTAGGAGGCGTTCCATTAGACTCTGGAAAATGCCTGGGGCTACATTTACTCCAAATTGCAGTCGGTGACATTTGAATACGCCCTTATGGGTAACTATAGTCTGTGCTTCCGCAGTTTCTGGGTCCACTGGGAGTTGTTGGTAGGCTTGTGCTAGGTCGAGTTTAGCAAAAACCTTTCCTTTTCCCAGGGAGTGAAGCAAATGCTGGACTTCTGGCACCGGGTATGCGCTTGGTTGTAATGCGTGGTTCAGGGTAGCCTTATAGTCACCACAGATTCTAACGGACCCATCGGGTTTGATAGGTGTGACTATAGGCGTTTCCCACTTGGCATGGTCCACAGGTTCTAATACCCCTTGGGCTATTAATTTGTCTAGCTGTTCCTCTATTTTTGCCTTTAGTGCAAAAGGAACTCGTCTGGCTTTTATTCTTCGTGGGACTATTTGGGGGTTTAAACTGAAAGAAATGGGATTTCCCCGATACTTGCCAAGTGAGCCGTCAAAAATGTCCTGGAATTCCCGGATGAGGTCTTCTTCCCAGCCGGTTGCAGTCACTCGATCGATCCCGGTCATCCCGATGCCCAGTGGTGCGAACCATTCGAGACTTGGTCTGTCTCTGTCGACTATGGTCAGCGGTAGCACTTTGATGTGTTCTTTGTAGGTAACTCGGAAATGTCCCATGCCGACTACAGGGATTTGGTTTCCCTGGTAGTCCTTGAGAGTTAGGTGCTGCTTCTTTAGTTCTTTGGTTTTGATATCTGGGACTAGCTGTTTTATTGTGTCCCACGATACCATGGAGAGGAAGGACCCCGAGTCCACTTCCATCTTGCAGGGCTTCCCTTTGATTTCTACAATGACTTTAACTTTCTTCCCACTTTCTGTCTGAGCGCTCTTTATAATGACAGTTTGGTGTGTATTGGCTCGCTTCTCTTGTTGCCACTTTCTCTCAGCTCGTTTAGGCTCAGCTCGTGTTGGGGAATTTCTGCGTCTCGTTGGGCTGTAGCATTTTTTGTTTCTGCAGACTTTTTCGATATGCCCTCGTTTCTTGCAGACCCTGCAGATGGCATCGAGAAATCTGCATTCGGCTCGGGGATGGTTTCCTCCGCAGCCAGCGCATTCCGGCCAATTTCTTCTTTCGTGCTCTTTTCTGTTAGTGTATAGGCGGTGGACCTCGTCGTCTTCTTCGCTAGTGTCAGGTGTTTCACCATACTCTTCGTAATGCGTGGTGGTGGTAGATTGTTTTTTGTCTTTGGTTGGGTTCGTTTCATCACTATGTGTGTTCATTTTCTTCATAGTGACAGCCGATTTTTTCGCGGCTTTGGAGGCTGTGGCTTCCTTGATAGCTTCGGCTACACTGATGTTGGGTTTGTTGAGTAATTTACTCTGTGTGGTCGAGTCTCTCAAACCCAACACCACTCGATCCCTCATTGCCTCGTCGAGGTTTGAGAATTCACACTCACCACCTATTTGTCGAAGTGCAGCAACGAAATCGGCGACGGTCTCTCCCTCTCTCTGGTCTCTCCTGTAGAATTCGTGTCGCTTTATTAAGTTTGACACCATCCGAGCGTAGTGTGCTTTGAGAATTCGTTGCAATTCTGGCCACGTTAGTTGTTTGACATCTTGGGGCTTCGCTAGAGCCTTTGCCATCTTGAAAACCGTTGGCCCACAGTGTGTTAGGAACACAGCTCTCTTACGTTGCTCTGAAATTCCTTCCATTTCATTGCTTTCCAGATACATTTGGAAGCAGTCTGCATAGGAATCCCAATCCTCTTCGTTGGGGTTGAAGGGTGCGGGCGGTGCGTTGTTTCCAGGCATCTTTGTTGTCATCTGGGCTTCTTATCACCGCGTGCAGTTTTCGTGTTCAGGACGATCCCATCCTCGTCGCCAGAGTTTTGTTCGGAAAAACACGAGGTAGACCGGGTTCCAACAAATAAAAGTCTTTATTCAAAGGAGTCAGTAAAACGGAACGGTTGGCCGACTTAGCTGCAGCCTTTTATACAGGCTAGCCTGCCGGCTTGTAACCAATGGCAGCTGTTCGAATTTACCGCCTTTTTTACTTTATTTGGATTGGTTCTTAGTGAACCAATCCAATGCTTACTTTAGTTGACCAATCAGATTTGCATGTTTTGGAGTAACCCAATTTAATAGCTTTATTTTCCATGTCTTTCTCCCACTGTTAATAGTTAATTTTGTCCTAGGTGGGTACTATAAACTTGTTCCTGCAGGGCAAGTTCTGTAATGCTGCTCAAGAGCATGGTGGCCATCCAGGAATCCACTTCTATTCTCTAAACTCCAGTGAAATGCTGAAAGCACAATTGAGCATACAACATAAGTTGCACTGCCACTTTCCCTGTTGCATAAAGGTGATTCAGGAAGGTTGATATAACTTGCATATGCCATCCGCTTGTATGCCATACAAGTTAAATGGAATTCTGCTCATTTTCAGAACAGCAAGTAGAATATCAATTGTTTCCCCCATAAGAAGGGATAATAAAAATAATCAGAAGCCAATTATTTTGAGGTCATACTTGTCCACAATTAGTCACTGTACATTCTTATTCAGTCCATGAACTTGGGGAGAGCAGAAGCATGTCTTCATATTAGTATTATTAAATAATAATATTATAATATTGTATAATATTAACATGATTAAATAATACTATTTAATTCATATCATCTATTGACCCCAATGGATTATGTGCATATTTCTTAAAAAACTCTCCTGTACTGAACCCCTAAGCGTTATATATAAGATATCATTCAGAACCAGCTCCTTACCAAACTTATGGTCCTTAGCTGTGGTCATCCTATCTTCAAAAAAGGTGACCCCAGCCTGGTTGAAAACTACAGACCAATCTCACTGTGTTGTGTCACGTGCAACATCATGGAATCAATCATTAATAGCATTTCCAGATCCCTTCATAAATGGTTTACTGCATTCCTGTCAAACAGGCAACAAATAGTAAAAATAGGGAGCGCTATATCAAACCCTGCTCCAGTTAACAGTGGTGTCGCCCAAGGCAGCATTCTAGGACCCACTTTATACTCTATATAAATGACCTTTGTGATCACCTTATAAGCAACTGCATCCTCTTTGCAGATGACGTAAAACTATTCAACATCACCGACAATGCTACTATCCTTCAAAGCAATCTTGATTATGTGTCTGAATGGTCAAACATCTGGCAACTCCAAATCTCGATCAACAAATGCTCTGTCCTACACATTGGTAAAAAAAATCAGTACACCAAATACAACCTAGGCGGATATGACCTCGTTGATGATCCTCAGTCTGTCAAGGACCTTGGAGTTCTCCTATCAAATGACCTAAGCACCAGAGCTCACTGTAACAGCATTGCCAAAAGGGCATTAAGAGTTGTAAACCTAATCTTATGAAGCTTCTTCTCCGGAAATATCAAATTGCTAACTAGAGCATACAAAACTTTTGCCAGATCAATACTTGAATTACAGCTCATCAGTCTGGAATCTGCACTGCATATCAGACATTAATACAATCGAGCGAGCCCAGAAGAATTTCACGAGAAGAGTACTACACTCCTCTGCTCACAACAGAATACCCTATATCACCAGGCTTGAGATTTTGGGCTTTCACGAGAAGAGTACTACACTCCTCTGCTCACAACAGAATACCCTATATCACCAGGCTTGAGATTTTGGGCTTGGACAAACTACATCTACAGCGCCTTGAACTACACCACCTATGGTTAGACTTAAACGTAGCACACAAAATTATCTGCTACAATGTCCTAACAGTAAATGACTACTTCAGCTTCAATCACAACAATAGAAGAGCACACAACAGATACAAAATCAATGTAAACCATTTCAAACTTGATTGCAGAAAGTATGACTTCAGCAACACAGTGGTCAATGCCTGGAATGCACTACCTGACTCTATTGTAACATCCTCTAACCCTCACTCCTTTAACCTCAAACTAACCACTATTGACCTCACCCCATTCCTAAGAGGTCTGTAAGGGGCGTGCATAAGTGCACCATCATGCCTACCATCCCTGTCCTATTGTCCCCATTTATTCGTATCTATTTCCTATATTCTTACTCATGTTTATACTTATGTCTATTATCTAGTAAGCGATGGACAAATCAAATAAATAAACAAATAAATAAATAAATTGTAGCATAAGAACAATAATATGCAGATAATTCCCTAATGTTGGCCTTTTCTTGGTAGGTTATCATGCAGTATAGGTAGCAATGAAGCTATGGTACTTTATTTACTGGTTGGAATCTTTATATGAAATATTAAAATTCTGTTCATTTTTTCTCTCTGGAATTGATCAAGCAATGTGATTGTTACCTGAGTTATGTTTTAGAGCTATCTCTTTGTCATTATTAAGGATATAATTATATGTAGAACAATTGTGTAATATATGGAGCATCTATAGGGTTATGTAGAAGTTATGCAGAACTTCCCAGGCATTCTTTATGGGTGGAAGACATTTAGGTGTGTCATCAAATGTTTTATGAGAAAACGCTCACTGAGAAAATAAAGGAACTAAGAGAGAACATAGATTGGATGGAACAGAATGCTGACATGGTTCTGAACACAGACTTTATTTCAAATATAAATAAAATAAAATGTAAAAATAAACAGTTTAACCAATGTTTGAGGGACTGTCACAGAGAAGAGTGGATGGATCTATTTTGCAAAGCACCTGAGGGCAGGACAAGAAGTAATGGGCGAAAGATCTTTAAAGAGAGATCCAACCTAGAACATCCTTACAGTAAGAATAATTAATCAGTGGAACAGCTTATCTCTGGAGGTTGTGGGTGTGCCATCATTGAAGATTTTCCAGAAGAGGCTGGATAGCTGTTTATCCAAAATGGTATAAGGTCTCTTGCTTGAGCAGGGGTTGGACTAGAAGATCTCCAAGGTCCCTTCCAACCCTACTATTCTATTTCTATGTTCTCCCTGTTGATCCATAACAAATAATCTGTAAAAATTTAAAAGAGAGGAGGTGGTAACCTTAAAAGAAATGTGGAAGGGAGGTAACAAGAAAGCCATTAACAGCCAAAGGAACTTCAACTACAGGCTTCAGTGTGATGTTATAATTTTTGAAAATGAAAGAATGAGTGGAGATTGAGGTTTCTTTAGTTTAAAACATTAATACACCATGCATCAATTAAAATAAAGCAGCACGATCAGTCTACACAAATCCTTTATTGTTATCTCAGCCTGATTAGTTGTAATTCTCCATTCTGAATCGAGGACCTTTTAGCCCTGCATTTCACATTCCTGTGGCTATCTGTGCCCTGTTCTGGGCTTTCCTTGTTACCAGGAGATAAGACCCCCCGATTTGATGTGATGCTACTTTTGTGGGATTTGCTTGTGTTTGCATTGGATTTTGAGGCACAGATTGGGAAAAACTGCTCCACATGCTTTCTGGCTTTTTAAAACGTATACTGCCTCATGCCTCTAAAAATATTTGAAATGCCTCATTTATACTTGAAGCATTTATAGTTTTCTTTCCTGAGGTGAACATTCCTTCTGCTATTTTTTACTTTGATAATAATCCCTTGAGGTGGAGTAGGCTGGGTGGACACTTCAAGGCCATTTAGTGAATTTCATGACTGTGCAGAAATGTAAGCCCCTTGTTACTTCAACCAGTACACCATGATGACTTCAACTGAGTCAAACTGCAACAGCAGCTCTTTCCAGGGATCAGTTCTGTTTACGTCATGTAACTGTTTAATCATGCTTTGCCTGTCTAAGAAAAATTGGGATATAAGGATTCTTCTCTGCTTTTTTTTGTACTTGTTGGGGATATACCCAATGATGTTTATAAGCTGATTTTTTCCTAGGAGATTTAATTATTGAAGAACATGGAATTGGCTAATGAGAGACTAAGAAAGGAGCTGGAGGAGGAGTTGAAACTTGGTACTGAACAGTTGTGCAGCCATGCATGGTACCATGGTTGTCTGCCAAGGAAGGTAAGGCAGCAAAAATTGTTACTTGGTTACTAGCTGTCATGCAGTCAGTGAGAAACAGTATAGTAGCAAAATGTAATTACAGAGACAAAGGGCAAATTGAGACAACCCTTTCAAAAGAAGGGGCCAATTTATAAATTTTGCAGCATGGAAAGAAAAAAGAAAGCTAGGGGTTTACATACATGTATACTTTTTATACTGTGGCTCTTGGATGCTAACATTTATTGCATTAGTTTCAATTTTGTTCTTAGAAATATCACTATTATTCCCATGGAGATCTCCATAAATTTTTTCTGCTTTTTCTTTTGTCAGTTTAGTCATAAATAATTTCATCACATTTTAGTATAATTTAACTTTGCTGAAGGATTCTTACTTAGCCATTTTTACCCATTTTCAGAACAAATATTTATCTCCAAGATTGCTCTGTATTTTCTCTGTGTAAAAGTAATCTTAATGGTTCCTTGCTTTGACTACTACTTTTTCTCTTTATATAATATCTTTTTGTTTTTTTATAACGTTCCTTTATATGCTTTTTTGGGGTAAATTCAGAATACTGCTACAAGCATCTGATTTAATGATAGTAATGTAAGTGCTAGCATACGAATGGTAGTACTTGCAGTGCCTTTCCTACACAATGAGGAACTGTTTTTAAGGCCCGGTCCCACTGACCTTATGGATGCAAAGAGGATGTAAAACTGTTAAAAAAAGCTTGCCATCCATTGGAAAATGCTATGCATCCGTTGTGTACTCACTGCATACGTGTTTCACACGCTCTATCCGTCGAGCATCCGTCCACTGCGATTTCATCCACGCAAAAAGTTTTGAGCTGCACAAAACTTTTTGAACAGATGAACTTTCCGCCGCGTACAATGTACATCTGCGACATATACGGGCAACAAACATTCTATGTCCGTTATCATCCGTTAAACGTCTGCTGTATTCTCTCTGCATCCTCTGGCCATCCCCTCAACTAACATCCGCTGCAGCTAAAAACGGAAAGAGGAAGGAAACAAAAGGTACACGGAACGTCTACACAGCGTTAGTAGCATGGAAATAGAAAGGATGTAAGCATATGCATCTCGTATATAAAGTATTAAAAATGGACAAAACTTTTGTATCTGGGATGTATCTCGTATATTTAGGATGTCTGGAGTATGTCTAGAATATGTAGAAGGACACCTAGCGGACAACCGATATTTTCTATAAAAAGGGGGAGAAAATCATCTGGATCTCAGTATGAGTCCAGCAGCCGTGGTGTACAGACCTCATCACCCTTGGTCTTGGTCTTCAACATCATCCATTGTTCTCCACCATGGATGATGAAACAGTCCATATGATAGCTGCACTCATTCATCACCAGAACTAAAACCTGTTCAGACTGTATCAAGTTTTACACAGAAGGAGAGGAAGGAGACGTCCAAGAGCTGTGTGGGTCTGAGGATGGATCGTGAGAAGAATGGAGTTTGGACTGTATGACCAGTTGATGGTGGAGCTGAGGAATGAAGACCCTCGTGCATTCCAGCACTTCATGAGGATGCCGCCAGCCATGTTTGATGAACTTGTACAGCATCTGAGACCCAGGTTGACCAAGCCTAGCACCAACTTCCGTCCCAACCAGGACCCTGGACTGAAGGTGGCACTGACTCTGCGGCACCTGGCCTCTGGAACCACATACAGAAGGGTGGAGGGTGCCACACAACAGCAACAGCACAATGGAGGGTGCCACACAACAGCATCAGCAAAGTGGTCAGAGAAGTGGTACAGGCCATCATTGAAGAATACGTGGAGGAGCTCCTCAGGTGCCCCACCACTGAACAAGGCTGGAGAAAACTTGCAGAAGAGTGGTAACAGAGGTGGAACTTTCCCCACACCGTTGGAGCCATAGATGGGAAGCACGTGGCCTGCAAAGCTCCAGCCAACTCAGGGTCCACTTATCACAACTACAAGGGCTTCTTCAGCATCATCCTCTTTGCCATGGTTGATGCTGACTACAAGTTCATCTACATCGATGCTTCAGGCAACGGGTCAGCTTCAGATGGCCAGGTGTACAATGCAAGTGACCTCAAGGATGGGCTGGAATGCAACCTCATCATGGGTTTCCCAGATCCAGACCCCCTACCCAACGACACATAAGATGTGCCCCAATTCATCGTGGGTGATGACGCCTTCTCCCTCAGAACCTACCTCATGAAGCCATACAGTTCAAGATACCTCACCCATGAAGAGAGGATCTTCAACTACAGGCTGTCCAGAGCAACAGGTTCCAGATACTTCTCACCACCATGCAGCATCACCCAGAGACTGTGAGGAGCATCATGGAAGCTTGCTGCATCCTGCACAATCTCATGCGCACCCGCTACCCAGTGTTGCAGAACAGACTTGTTGACCGTCAACAAGGGAATGGAGACATGGAGCCTGGTGAATGGAGGCGAGGACGTAACCTGATAGACACTGTAGATGTACAAGGCCCCAACAGAGCTTCACGTGAAGGGAAGAAGCAGCGCAACCTCCTGAGACACTGGTGCAACTCCCCAGCTGGAGCACTGGAGTGGCAAGACAGGATGATAGATGCTTCGTTGAGACTGTTGCATAACACTGATGAGATTGTGCCATGTATGTTGAGTGGTCCTACAATGAATAGGGCATTAATAAAGAGCTTTGTTTATTTTAAAATGTGTTGATCAATGAATAAATTGTTATTGATAATAAAGGTCCATATGTGTGGCAGGTGGGAGGGTGGACCACACAATCCCACTATGCTTGCACTGGAGGTTTATCTCTCCCACAACTATCCTTATCTATCCCACAAGCATGCAAAGGCTTAACCATTTTTTCAAAGTTTTTACCAACACTTTATTAAATAAACAAAATGAACCAAGTAAACTTTATTAAGTGTCTTAAGCAAAGATAAACTTTATTAAACAAGTAAACAACTCAGTCTCTGAGACTATTCTGAGTCAGAATAAACTATTCTGCATGCATGCTGCATCCTTTTATATCCGCGGAGCGGATGCAATTCATACCCTCCGCATGCGCAGTGAACGCTTTGCATCTGATATACATCTGCGTGGCATCCCCTTTGTTTCCTATAGGCGTACGTGATGCATCCGCGTCATCTGCTATGCATCCGCCCCTTCCGCTATGTGTCCGCTTCGCAATTATCCCCCGTAACCCCTTTGGAGGTGTCATCTGCTTCCATCCGCTTTCATCCACTAGGCTTCCGATGAACATCCATTTAACATCCCCGCTACATACCACACATGTCCATTTTTTTCCATTCTGTTTATGCAAATTTTTGCCAATTTTTGGAGCGAATGACAACGGATGGAGCCACCCCCAAAATTTTGCTCGTCCGATGGACGTTTTGCGTCCATCGGCCAGTGGGACAGGGCCTAAGATTAACATGGCAATCTTTGCCTGTTATCTGACTTTGGGCAAATGTGCTTTTAGTAGGGAATGGCCATTAAGAAGTTAATTTTCCCATCTTTCATGTGAAGAATATTTTTCAGAATGAAGTAATCCAGATAGAATTATTTTAAAGAAGTAATGAAGATTAGGTAGTTGTGATAGATATAGTTCATTCCCATGATCAAATAAAACGAAATCAAATCTTTACTATAGCCATAGACCAGCATTTTGTACCCATGTGATATAGTTTGTTCTCATAGTTTAGTTTTCTCAGCTGTAAGAGTCAACATTTAATCATAAAGAATTAACATACATCTCTTTCTATACGGAGGGGAAGAGAAGAAACATTTGAGGGGAAACAGCATTTGGATGAAGGAGGGATGGATAAGGTAAAAGAGGAAGGACTGGATCAAATTTGATTAGGAGATTTTTTTTTTTTCAAAGTTCCTAGTGAAGGGAAAACAGTTGGAGTGGTTGCTTGGAAACTGTTTTTGCTTGTTATTTTTTTCTTAAAGTGCATACAGTTTGTTCTCTCAATTGTTAGACACTCAAAACTATATTTTTGCATGTTAACTCAGCTGTTCATTTGGGACAGGTTTTTGTGTAACATATGACCTCCTTATTCAGAATTTTCTGTCATAGTGCCAAATGAGAAAGCAAAACAAAAAAATTTCCTGGTTAATCCAGGGATGATAGATCCAATCAGAAAAACATCTCTCAGCTTGTACCCATAAAAAAGTTACTCCTGCACCAGGAAGTCACTCGTGCTTATTTTCCTTGGCATCTGACTTAGAAAACGGAAACTGGGAATGGAAGCTGGCTAAGGGAAAGAAATAGAGGCATGAGAAGGGGATGATAGAGGTCACACTGCTGTAACATCATTAGCAAGATATATATATCTCATCAACAGAATGTTAATACTTCTATATCAAGACTATCCTCATTGAAGCCTAGTCTCTTCTATGCTCCATTACTACAAGGCTTAGTTATATGGTTTTTCTATCATAATAACATCCTCCAGAACGAAATCAGCAATAAACAAGGATTTCCTTGATTTTGGAACCTGTAAAACAACGAGAAGGTTCAGTTCCAGATAAAACAAGTATAAAGAACCATTATAATCTGAAAAACAGCTCTTAGATTGCTGAACATACCTGGCTTAGAAAAAGAGTTAGGTTTCCCAGAAAGGCAAGAACAAGAATGAGGTATTGATCAAAACATTTCAGATCTTCCAAACATACAGGAGAGAATACTAATTTTCCAGGCTAGCTTTTTTTAAAAAAAATCCTGTAGAAGTCTAGTGTTGCTGGGATTCACAACAACAATAATAACAAAACAAAAACAAAAACACTTGCAGAGTGGCCGTGACAGTACTTGGAAACAGAAGAATAGAAGAGAAAGAATGGAGAAAATCACAACATAAAAATACCTGCAAATATAGAATGACTGGCAGAAAAAAAAAAAAGCAAAGATAGTACCAATACTATTTGGGAAGGATTCAGCAGATCGGCAAAATGCCAAATCCAGTGTAAACATCTGGCAGACCATCACCAACCATAAGTAATAGGTAAACCATAAGTAATAGTAAAAGGCACCTTGGATGCAATTCCAAAACATCTAGAATAACACTTGAATATCATCAGTAGTATTGACAAAATCACCATCTATCACTTGTGTTAAGCCTGGGTTCCCCAACCAGGGTTAGGTAGACAAGCTAAAC
>BLBF01000021.1:31380225-31456113 GCA_015471245.1 Laticauda colubrina | reverse complement strand
TAGTATTTCACCTAAAACAGTTAGGGTGAACAATGTTATCCCTAACAACTTGCAAATGGCAGCTTTGTAATAGCTTGCATTCTGTGATACTTTTTAATATTTTAACAGCAACATTTGCCTATCCAAGTCCTTGAGAAAGACTCAATCAGTGAATAAAAATGCCAAATCCAGTCTAAACATCTGGTTGACTATCAGCCATAACAGCACCAAACCTATCAAATTTTTCTTTAAAGAACACCCTGAATTTATATCCGCTTGGCTCAATGAATCTAAGGATTTCTCAAATTCAGAACAGGGCAGAGTTTATCCCCTTTTATCTGAACTTCTTCATTAAACCAGCTGTTCTTATCACAGTAACAGAAGTTGCTCCTGACCTGGAAGGGAGAATGAAATACGTATCAGAAATTCTGTGATGGGTCAGGCAATGTTCACTGGTTCTCTGTAACCTTCTAGTGACTCCTTGCTTTGTTCATGTATTTAACCATCTTGAGATTGTTCTAATACTCTGTTTTGTTGGCCTGTTCCTTAAATAAAGACATACCTTCCTTCTATCTTGACCTCTCTCTCCCTCTCCCCTCTCTCTCAGGAGGCAGAATCCATGTTGCAGAATGATGGGGAGTTCTTGATACGCGATTCACGCTCTAGCCTGGGTGATTATGTCTTGTCATGCCACTGGGGAGGACAGGCCCTGCACTTCAAGATAATTCGTGTGGTACTCCGTCCCCGAAAGGGCTATTCTCGCACCCTTTTTCAATTTGAACAGGAGCAGTTTGATAATGTACCTGCCCTGGTGCGCTTTTATGTGGGCAATCGGAAGATCATCTCAGACATTTCGGGAGCTGTGGTGTCTCGACCAGTCAACAGAAATGTACCACTTCGCTGTCTGAAGGAGCGTTTCAGTGACACTGGGAGGCCTCCTGGCGTATTGAAGGAGGAAGAAGCACCTCTTCGACGGTTCAGTTTTCGTTCTGCCACAGCTGGAGAACAAATAGGAGATGGAAACTTGCTCCGGTGAGGAACCTTGCTCCATGTTGAAACGTGGGGGATGGGGGTGGTTGGTGGCCATCCTTGGCAGTGTGTCAGAGAATATGATATGGTACTCCTCCTAAATTGTGCTTTTAAATAGACCTACTTAGAAATGGGTGGGCACACTTGAGACACACTTTTAAGTAATTATGGCCAATTCCCTGGGTCTTGGTCAGATTTGTTATGCAGGATCTTTATCACAATCTATGCCTCAAAATGTGGAAAGCCTTACCAGTGAAAGAACATGTGGTGGTCAGATCATGAAAGTCCCCAATGTCAATTAGCTTTTCTGGAAGTTTTTGAGAAGTGAGGTTTGGGGAAGAATGGATCACTTAATTCGGTTTTTCTCTCTCTCAGAACAAAAGATCGAAGTGGAAGTGACCCCAGTAGCCTAGATCAGCTGGGCCAGAGACCTTCATTGCATGGTGCCCAATCAGACAGCAACCTATTGACTGGTGGGTATATGGAAGACTCCATATGGGCAGGTTGGCAATAAAGCAACTTCAACTGCAACAATTGGTAAAAGGAATATGGTTCCTCTACTGTTTATCTGCAATACAATACTATGCAGGTTAATATATTTTCCCCAAGTCCCCTTAATGGAAGGAGAGATTCTTCAACTTTGCAGGATTATCCAACTCATCCTGTATTTTCCCTGATATCAGTTAAATCGTGCAGAAAAGCAGTGGACTAAGAGCAACACAGTTGTCTGGCAGTCAAAGAAAAGGTACAGAAGTTGGTATGGCTGAAACTGCTCTGTGGAAGGTAAAATATAGAATGTGATTCCTTTCTCCTGAAAATATTTAATTGCCATTTCATGAAAAACGTGTTTTTCATCAAATGAAAAACTGAGCAGTTTGACTCTTAGTGCTTTGTGTAAAAGCATGAAAAAATAATAAAACATGTTGTGACATCACAGTGCACCACTGATTTTTCATCCATGCTTCATGACACCAATCACAAGTACATCACTTACAGGGTTTGCATTGTGATGTCACAATCCATGTTTTTGTCAGTTGCCCCCTCCAATATCTTTAGAGTGATGTATATTTTACAAGAAAGCATTTAATGTCTCATGATGCTTGCAGGTGATGGCTACATTGTGATATCACGCCAAAATGTGTTACATTTTCCATCTGAGGCTATATCAGTTTATAGACCATGTATTTTGCATTTGCTGACAAACGTGGCATGAAACCAAAAATAATAGCTTGATGGTTTGTATGACATCAGAGCCCACAGTAGACTGCCAGGATATAATTAAAACCATTGCTCTTTCTCAGTTTATGTCAGGCCTTGTACACCACATGGTTTTCCTTGGATGAGTGCTGGGCCTTAAGGCTCTGATAGAATCCATGGCCTTTAACACTGGGTAGCTTTTGTTGGTGACATTGAATGGTAACAGCTGCTGGCTATAGCTGTTAATCAGTTTTGACCAGGGCTACCTGGCCAAGCATCCCATTGAACAAATCTTGATGGTATTGAAGACTTAATTGCAAAAACATCATCTTGAATATGTGCCTTTGCTTGATTAGGGAATGATGATCTATACTTGGGGTAATCAAATGTTTTTTACAAGCGTTTTCTTCATTAGGAGTTTATTTACCATAATCGATGATCAATGCGATTAATCAATTGATCCTTATTTTCAGATGAAATTCTCCTGCACCATCTTCATTCAGTTGATGAACTACCATATTTTTCAGAGTATAAGATGTTCTGAAGTATAAGACGCACCTTGCTTTTGGGGAGGAAAACAAGAAAAATCTGTCTCTGCCTACCAGCAATTTGCCTCTTTGGAGCAAACAACCTGTTTCAGCTTCAGCACAGCCTGATTAGCACAAGCAGCTGATTGTTGGGTGGATTCACCTCCCAATGATTAGCTGTTTCAGACTGCAGGGATTGGCCTAGCCTATTGCTACCTCCATACACCCCATTTTTGCCTCCGCACACCCTGTTTTTGGCCTCTGTGCACTGGGGGGTGGGGATTGAAACAGGTGGGAAATAGGGTGTGTGGAGGCCAAAAACGGGGTGCAAAGGCCAAAATGAGATGCAGAGGCTGAAAATGGGGCATATAGAGGTGGCAAAGGCAATCCCTGCAGCTTGAAACAGCTGATCGTCAGATCCTACTGACAAATCAGGCTGCACTGAAGCTGAAACAGGATGTTTGCTACAAGGAGGCAAATTGCTGAGAGGCAGAGATCAAAGGGTAGGGGCTGGTGAGTGGGTGAGGTTTTGGCAACATTCACTAAATAAGACACACAGACATTTTGTGAAAAAATGCATCTTATACTCCCAAAAATATGGTAAATATATTTTAAAGATTAGCGGGTACATCTGAAATGTTGCATATATTATATATGGCACCATAACACCATAACATCTTGTTTTTAATATTGAAATTCCCAGCATTTCATTTCATAAAAATTCAATATAATTTATTTAGACAGATAATTTATAATTTATTCAGACAGATGTACACTTGTGGCAGGGAATATTTGTGTGCCAATCAGAAAGAATTATCTAACTCTAACCCATCTGCACCCAAACCACTCATCCTTCTGCCCACAGGAAGCCCAGAAACATCACCTGGAGACCAGGACCAAACCCAACCCTCTCCTTTGTCTCCTGCCTTTCGCACAGGCAGTGACCCTGTCCTACGGGCAAGTGCCTCAGCATCTCATCTGCTGGAAGGTTTGGGACTGAGCGGTTCGGAGGGGCGGCTTCATTCCAAAGCTCCCCCAAAGCCCCTGAGGGCCCCTTCCATGCTGATGAGTGACTACTGTGAACTAGTTCCTAAGGTTCCTCAGGGGCCCCGAAGCCATGTGGAGCGCTTGCAGACGCAAGAGAGATGGCGTGGCCGGGCTCACATTACAGAGACTGCTTTTGGTTTCCTGGACTCTGTTGAAGCTCCTTTTCCTTCTCCCCAGTCAGAGGAGACAGAAGAGGAACCAGGGTTTGAGCGCCCCCTGCTAGAAACCGTTTCCTCCTTCCAGCTTCAGCACTTTAACTCATTGCTTTTGACCCCAAACAACAAGCCTCTGGACCCAGGCACACTCCAGCACCTCAAGGACATTTTTGCTACTCATGATTGCCACACAACAGCCCTTCACGTTTTAAAAATGGACTGCCAGGTGAGGGCCACAGAAGACAATTATTTATATAATATTATTTTAGTGACCTCCAATTGCCTCCGTTACCATGGATTGCTATTATTCATATTTAACAGATGATTGGTTTTGTACAGTTGTATTTTGACCTGACAGGACTTGAGCTCTGGTTGTGGCTATCTGATCTGCTTGACTATTATCGGAGAGATTCCCTTTCCCATGTTAGAGAGCTAATTCTAAGGCATTTTGGGTTAGGAGTTCTGAGCATGAGACAGTGTCTGATGCAACCTGGGACTTTTGTTAAGTGAATTTGAATTACTACCATTTCCTAGTTTTATGAATGCTCATGGGCTGATCCAGAAGAATCATGGGGCTCGTTTTCCATTGTTCAGAAGAAAATGCTCACTCTGGGCCACAGAGGGAAGTGGGCCTACATTTTTTGCAAGGGAGCTCAAACAGCCTACATCTGACAGAGTTGTTTTGTGGTTCATGTAAGCCAAGATATAAATTCTGCTTTGCTAAGAAACATTAACATCACTCCCATTCCAGAATTCATTTATTACCCACATATAATGCCGGTTCTAAAAGCATCTTTGTGCTTTCCTCATCCTGGTTGGCAAAACTATCATAAACGAAAGGGGTGGTAATTTGCAGGTTGGAATAATCAGAAATCTATGAGCAGCCTGAATAACAGAATTGGAAGGGAACTTGGAGGGCTTTTAGTCCAACCCCCTGTACTAAATAATAATGAGGTCGATACAAGCAATCCTTAGAGCTAAAATGAAGTATGTAGCCTCTTCAGCACCCTTATTTATTTGTAATTTCTGTTTAGTTCTTCCAGACTCAGCTAGAAAAGTTAATTTAATCTAAAACAGGGAACCTCTCGGAAAAGGATTTGAAAAGAAGTCATCAGAGTACATTTAGTTGAAATTTTAATGGGGATGATGGTGGAAACAGTATTGTGTAGGAACATAGTAGCAGGGAAAACAAATTCCTTTTCTATTTAAGAAAAAAATGACTTTTGTTGCCTTGCTCCTTTTTTTCATCATTGAAATAAGAATTGGGTTACAGATCTTTCCAGCTATAGAATAGTTAAAAGTAATTTCCTCAGATGTGTGTCTCCTCTCCCCGCCTCCAATCTGCTACCTGGTTCTGACATGTTGGAAAAAATATGATGGGGATTTTGGGATTTCTATCTCAGCTGACTCTCTGAGCCCTTTGGCTCTCCTGCTAAAATGACTTGCTGTCGTAGAAAGTATAATTGATTTAGCCCACAAGAAAAATTCCCCTCAAGGGTGAAACGGAGATGATATAAGAAACAACTGTTGGCTTAAACGCTAACATCTTGTGAAATACACCATATCTCTTCTACAGGCGTTGAGGATCATTGGAGTATCTAAAGAGCAGCAGCGGGCCATGGGGGTGAGCTCGGGTCTGGAGCTTATAACCCTGCCTCAAGGGCATCAGTTTCGGAAGGACTTGCTGGAAAGGTACTGACTAAAGTTCTGTGGTGGCTGGTAGGTGCCAGAGAAGAAGTTGTGAAATGGTGTGTACAGTATCTATGTGTGTTCTCCAAAACGTGCTTGCTAGTCTCATCATGATGTATTGTAGGTGCCAATTCACTAAAGACTAATATGTAATTACAGGTAGCCCTCAATTTATGTAGAAGGGCAGTGTCTCAGTGGCTTAAAAGATACTGGAGTAGGTTTGTGGCTCTGATGGTTCAAGTCCTACCACCATGTGACTGTATGACATCCCATCACTTGCCTCAGCTCTTGCCAACCTAGCTGTTTGAAAATCCACAAGTAGATAAATAGGTATCACTATGGTGGGGAGGTAACAGCATTCCATATTTCACTACACTTTCTGTGCTGCAATGTGATGTCATGCTGGCCATATGCCTGCTGTGTTTAGACAGCGCTGGCTCAACAGCCTAAAGAAACAGAGATAAGCACTGCCGCCTGAAGTTAGTGACAGTTAGCAGAGTAAAACCTCTTGACTTAGGACCACAACTGAGACCAGAATTTCCATTGCTAAGTCAAGTGGTTCTTAAGCGAGTCACGCCCAATTTTATGACATTTTTGATAGGCTGTTAAGTGAATAACTATAGTTAAGTGAATTATGGGATTGTTAAGTGAATCCCGCTTCCTACACTGACTTTAAGAAGCTGGCTAGGAAGGTTAGATATGATGATCACATGATTCCAGGAATCTGCAATTGTATACATATGCTAATTGCCTAGCGCCTGATTTTGATCGTGTGACTGGAGATGCTGCAATAGTTGTAAGGTACCAATTGTAAGTTACTTTTTTCATGGCCATTGAAACTTTGAATGGTCAGAAAACAAATTATTGTAAGTTAAGGACTATCTGCAATTTAATTATTGCTTTCTGTAATTGTTTTCATTTTATTTTAATTAATTTACCTACTGTCACTTTTTTAATTTTTGTATAACAAATGTTTAGAGCATAGCTGCAAACACATTATTAATCTTCTGAAGATTTAATGGTATAGAAATCAATATTCTATTTAGTGGTATAGAAAATAAAAAATAAAGGACTTTCTGGGAGAGCAGAGAATAAAGTCCTGAAGATAAAGGTTCAGTAATTCTCAGGAGGCCACTTCATAGTTGACTGTGCTTTGGTGGCCTTTCTCCCCCTCTGGCCATATTCCCTGCATAGTATTAGATCAGCGTGGAGCAGGCAAATAAAAACCCCTTTTAGTCGTAAGCAAAATGAGGGAGATGCAAATGGCTCTGTCTATTCCCTTCAGCCACACCCTAGCCTGCAGGTGTTCAAGTTGTGGATCACACACCAAAAAGAAACTATAGCCCAACCTACCAAAAACATAATTGTAAAAGATAGACTAGAAATAAAAGTTAAAATAAGAAATAAAATGGTAAGAGAACTGATCTTGATGAATCATTAAGACCTGAGGGATTGTATCCCAGAGTTCCAAAGGAGCTGGCAAAGGTAATCTCTGAATCACTGTACCACATCTTCCAAAAATCCTGGAGCAAAACTACCCGATGACTGGAAAAGAGCTGGTGTGGTTCCTATTTTCAAAAAAGGAAAAAAACAGAACCTGGAAACTACAGACCAATCAGCCTAACATCAATACCCAGGAAGATCCTGGAAAAGATAATAAAAGAACAGATCTGCCAACATCTAGAAATGAGTAAAGTAATAACTACCATGTTTCTCATATAATAAGGCTGGGTCTTATTTTTTTTGGAGCCCCGAAAAAATAGTTAGGATGTCTTTTCGGGGGTGAATTAATTTTCTCACGCCCATGCACCCTAGCTTAGGGTGCCCCGCCGGCAGCTATGCCTCACCACCAGCCACTCCTAACGGCCAATCATGGTGGAGCACAGAGGGCTCCCTTACCCCCACCAAGCACTGAGGACCCAGGTCAGCGGGTGGGCGGGGATGTCCGCCGGCAGTGTTTCAGCCACTTCTCAGGCCTCCATAGCTTCCATGGTTCCCACTGGTGCTGGTGCCTCTCTCGCCAGCGCCATCTCCAGCAACAGTGTCTGAGTCGCTCCCGCTTTTCCCCCGTCCCAGTAACAACAGGAAAAAAAAACCATTTTGAGGTACCTAGGAGCGCCGCGCGCTGCCTTTAGGTTTAATCCCAAGCGGCTGGGTGGGTGTGAGAAAAGCTGAATGAGCATCTCTGCTGCTGCTACCCTTGGTGCTCCAGCCTCAGGCTCTGCAAGTTTGCAAAAGTCCCGGTGTGCAGCCTGTTCCTGCATTCCAAGCTCCCAGGCCAAGCTGCAGCTGTCCCTCTCTGGCCAGCACTGTCTCCAATAACAGCGGCAGCAGCAGCGGGAACCATGGAAGTTGTGGAAGTGGCTCCCCCCCCCAAGAAGTAGCTAAATGCTTCCACGGTTCCCGCCGCTGCTGCTGATGTTGTTGGAGACGGCGCTGGCGAGAGACGGACAGCTGCAGCTCGGCCTGGACGCTTGGAATGCAGGAACAGGCTGCACACCGGGACTTTTGCAAACTTGCAGAGCCCAAGGCTGGAGCACCAAGGGTAGCAGCAGCAGAGATGCTCGCTCGGCTCTCTTCATGCCCACCCAGCTGCTCAGGTTTAAACCAAAAGGCAGCACGCGGCGCTCCCAGGTACCTCAAAATGTTTTTTTTTTCCTGTTGTTACGGGGACGTCAGAAAAGCGGGAGCAACTCAAGATGCTGTTGTTGGAGACGATGCTGACGAGAGAGGCGCCAGCACCGGTGGGAACTGTGGAAGCTACGGAAGCCTGAGAAGTGGCTGAAATGCTGCCGGACATCCATGCCGACACTGCCTGCCTGCTGACCCAGGTCTGCAGCAAAGGTGCTTGGGGTAAGGAATCCTCCATGCTCCACCATGATTGGCTGTTAGGAGCGGCTGATGGTGAGGCGTAGCTGCCCGTGGGGCACTCCTAATGACAAGTTCCCCCCGCCTTCCCCCCCCCCCCAATTTTGCATGTTTTAAACTAGGCCTAAATTTGGGGGAGGGGCTTAATTTCATTTTATGCCTCAAAAACATGCTGGGTCTTCCTATGGGGTGGGTTGTATTGTGGGAGAAACACGGTAGAGGTCAGCATGCGTTTGTTAAAAACAGATCATGCCAAACCAATCTTATTTCATTCTTCAAGATAGGGCTAAATCAGTAGACCAGCAAAATACTGTGGACATAATATACCTAGACCAGCTTTGTATTTGAAAGTAGACCACAACCTACTTCTTGGTAAGCTAGAAAAAAGTGAGATAGATAGCCTTACCACCAGATGGATTCATAACTGGCTGACAAACTGTACGAGTAGTCCTTAATAGTCTAAGTCTGCATGGAGGGAAGTAAGCAGTGGGGTACCACAAGGTTCTGTCTTAGGCCCAGTACTTTTCAATATCTTCATAAACAACTTAGCTGAGGGAATAGAAAGGGAACCTAACAAATTTGCAGATGATATTAAGCTGACAGGAATAGCTAACACTCAAGATGATAGACTCAAGATCCAGATGGATCTTGACAAACTTGAACACTGGGCCTTATCTAACAAAATGAAATTCTGTGTCGAGAAAAGTAAAGTCTTACACTAAGAAAAGAAAAATCAAAAGTACACATATAAACTGGGAGAAACTAGGCTTAATAGCAGTAACCATGAGATGGATCTTGGAGTCTTAGTGGACAACCAATTAAATATGAGCCAACATGTGTGGTGACAGCCAAAAAAGCCAATGCAATCCTAAGTTGCATTAACAGAGGGATTCAATCAAAATTAAGTGAGGTACTAATACCACTCTATAAAGCTTTGGTAAGACCACACTTGGAGTACTGCATCCAGTTTTGGTCACCATACTATAGAAAAGATGTTGAGACTCTAAAAAGAGTGCAGAGAAGAGCAACCGGGACGATTAGGGGACTGGAGGCTAAAACATATGAAGAATGGTTACAGGAACTGGGCATGGCTAGTCTAGTGAAGAGAAGGACCAGGGGAGACATGATAGAGGTCTTCCAATATTTGAGGGGCTGCCACAGAGAGGGGTGGGGGTGGGGGTCAGGCTATTTTCTGAAGCACCTGAAGGCCAGACAAGGAATAATGAATGGAAACTGAAAAAAAAGATTTAACCTGGAAATAAGGAGAAACTTTCCGACAGTGAGAACGATCAACTAATGGAACAGCTTTGCCCTCAGATGTTGTGGGAACACCATCACTTGAGACCTTCAAGAAGAGATTGGACTGCCATTTGTCAGAAATAGTGCAGGGTCTCCTGGTTGGGCAGGGGTTGGACTAGGTTACCTACAAGTTCACTTCCAACTCTGTTAATCTGAATCTTCTGATGGTGAAAGCTAGCTAGTCCTTCCAAGGTCCAATTTGAGAACATATTTTCTGGAATTACGAGTGCTTGATTAACAGCTTTTCCCAATCAAATCTATTTTAACACTGTATACAAAGAAAGGCCCAACTAGTGCATTATTCTGCAGCAGAGCATCTCAGGGTCCTGTGCTGTGGACCGAGGGACAGAAGATATTCCTCTAGTTCAGATGGGATCTTGCAGGTCAGCTTGACATGGAAAAACTGGTCTGGTCCACCTCCTAGCTTCTGTTCTGTCAGTAAAATAGCAAGTAGGAATCCTGTTACTACTTTTGAGTGAGACTCTTTCCAGATGGTAGTGACAAAATGTGCTGGAATGTATTTGAGAGTTGCAGCAGCACCGTCATTTCTTGTGTTTTCTTTTTCCATCCTCAGGCACCATCTTATAGCTCTGGGCATTGCTGTGGACATCCTGGGCTGTACAGGGTCAGTGGCTGAACGGGCTGCCACCCTACACAAGATCATCCGGCTAGCCATGGAGCTATGGAGGCCAGTTGGCGACCTCTTTGCCTTCTCTGCTGTGATGAAAGCACTTCAGCTGCCACAGGTTGGGGGTGGTGGCGGGGGGGGGGGTTGGGCTTGTGTGGGAGGAAAGTCAAAGCCCAGGTTCGCCTTGTGCTCCTAAGAGGCACCACACAAAAAAGGTGGAAAAGTATAGGTTGAGTTCAGATACTTGATCAGAAGCAGCTCACCTAAGAAAGCAAGCTCTGGCTTCAGTCCACATGTTGCTGTTAAAACGAAGGATGGAATGCATTTAATCTACTGAAATGTAAATATTTATATCCCTCTCTCTTTCTTTATTAAAGTAGTGCTTAAGTATCTGGACGAGCCAGTAATTCCATTCTGAACCCCAGAGGCTCTGGAGGCAGATCTATTTATACTTCTCTCCTGTTTTTGAATCTGCAGATCACCCGGCTGGAGCAAACATGGAGGCATCTGCGCCAGAGCCACACTGCAAGCGCCATCGTCTATGAGAAGGAGCTCAAGCCTCTGTTGGGGAATCTGAACCGGGCTGAAGGTAGGGCCTTGCAATCATTCTGGCCAACTCATTACAACTGCATAGAGCTTCTGGTGCATTGCTCTATTTCCATGAGCAGCTCAGAAGTCAGCAACCTTTTGAAGCACCATCTTATGCATCATTGATACAATTTTACTTAGGGCTGAGTTGTAGGAACCGTTGGGAAGTCAGTTTAGACTTCAACTGCTCCATGGTATATCATCAGGGGAGCTTCCATGTAATATTGGAAACACCCCTTTAGACTGTAAACATTTTTATGAGCTACTTAGTAAATATATTAAATATTCATTGAACCACTTTTAAAATAATTTTACCCCTTTTAAAATTCATTTGAAGTTGCATGCATCCATTTCCATTCCAGAAAATTCAAAACAAAAAATATGAGCAGAGCTGGAGTTAAGGGTGGTTTGTTTTCCTTCTTGAATGCAGCGTCCTGCTTTGGGAGTTTCTGTCTTTTGTAGAAGATACTTATTTCATCACTAAAAGTTTGATCTTGTAGTCACTCTTAATAATACCTCCAACAGAATTGTACCTGCATCAGAGATAGCCCTAAAATGCAATTTAGGAAGGATTTATTTTGTTTATGTGCTGCCTGCCTTGTTTAGCGGCGACTCTGGGCAATCTTGTTGAGAGTTCTTGAACTATTTTAATTAAGTCAGAATGGCTTTAGTGTATCTGGAAAGTCATATACACTTGTTCCAGAGTGAGCAGATTGCTGTTTTAAGGTAAATAAGGGTGCCAAAGTTTATATATTCTTATTAACTGAAAATCCTTCTTACCAGGTATAGAGCTGGGTTCAAACTTGGCAAGTTTTAGACTTGTAGACTTCAGCTCCCAGAATTCCTCCTCCAGTCATGTTAGCTAAGAAATCCTGGGAGTTGAAGTCCACAAGTCTAAAACTTGCCAAGTTTGAAGACCTTTGGTGTAGAGTGTGGTATTTTTCATAGTCATAGATTTGGAAGGACTGTAGAGTCCAAGCAATCCTCAGAGTAGAATTTGCTAGATATACCTCATAGATTATTATCTAGCCTCTCTTTGAAGACCTCTAGAGTGAAGGAGAACTTATCACTTCATATGACAGCTTATTCTTCTGGCTGACAGCTGAGAGAGTCAAGATGTTCCTCATGATGTCTGGCCTGAATTTCCTTCTTTGCTGTTTAAATCTAACTGCCGTTTGATTAGGATCCATTTATGCAACATACCGGCATTTGAAAGGCTGCCCATCATGTTACATGAATGCATCCTCTCAGCAGGATTGCTTTCCGAACTTTCTGATCCCAGTCTAGTAAGCAGCCAAAAGTTGGTGAATTCTGCATCAGTCAGACTTCTCTATAGAGATTATCTTCTAAACTAATATAGGGACAACCTTGGGAAAATGTTCAAGTCACTCAGGGTCTCCTTTGGTGAGATGGGTGGCTATGTAAATTTGATTATTAATTAATAAAAATATGCCTTAAACTGAATTAAATCACACTTTCTCAGCTTACAGGCTTTCCCCTAAAGTGTTTTGAGATAGTCTTCATTTAGCGACCACAATTGAGACAACTCAGTTGTTAACCAAAATGGCTGCTAAGTGAAACAAAAACTATGTTTGATTTTACTTCATCCTTTGCTTTGCAGACTGTAAAGGCCATAAATGTGAGGATTGGTTGCAAAGCCAGTTTGGTCTAGTGGTCAAGGCATCAGGCTAGAAAACAGATTGTAAGTTCAAGTCCTGTCCCAGCCCTGAAAGCCAGTTGGGTGACTTTGGGCCAGTCGCTTTCTCTCAGCCCAACCCACCTCACAGGGTTGTTGTGGGGAAAATAGGAGGAAGGTGTGTTAGATAATTCGCTGCCTGCAATTATTTGTCAAAATAATAAATGTGAGCTACATTACAGCTGTAATTGTGAACAGTTGTTAAATAAGGACTAATTAAATAAGGACTAATTCCATCTGTGATCCAAAAGGCCATTGTCTGTGCCCTACAGGGAATTCTGTCTTCTCCCCAAAGGAGGTAGCAGTTCCTCATATCCTGCCACTTCTCAGTCTCATGGAAGGAGAGCAACTATGGGACGACAATGAGGAGACATGTGATGTCCTCCTGCAGACACTGGAAGCAGCTCGCTTTGTTGCCACCAACACTGGCACTTATCGCATCAGGGCTGAGGCCAGACTTCAAGGTAGGGTTGATCTCGGCAGTGGGAGCTGGGCTTTTTCTATCTACCTTGGTTGTTCAGATTCTTCAGTTCAGATTGGTTAGAGCACATCCATTCCCCTTCCCAGTTGCCCATGCATGGAATACATGTACATGGAATATATGTGCATGAAGAGCAGCCCAGAAGAAAGCTGTCAGAGCACTGTTGTGGTGGACTGCACTGGTAATAGCCAGGCTCAAAGCCATTCTCAGCTGCAGTAGCTCACTGAGTGAATTTGGGCTATCCTCTCAGTCCAGTCTACCTTGCAAGGTTGTTATGGAGAGAAAATCAAGAGGAGCCTCATGCTTTCTACCTTGAGTCATTAAATAAAAGCTGGGATAAGTTTCTAACCAATGAAAAGTCCATCCATCTGAAATTTGTAGTTATTTTAGTGATGGAAATATGACCCAACAGTGATTTATTAACAGTTAATCTTGGCTAGCCTGTGCTGCACACCAGCTCTAAAAGCAGCAGCACAGCTTGTACCAGCTGGATGGCTTCTGCACTACGAGTGGCTCAAAATGCCTTGTTTTAATTCTGTCCTGCTCCTACCACACTGGATAGGATTGGTGATTAGCCAGTGGATGGGTGCCTCAAGTAAAGTTTTGCCCCTTAAACATTGCCAAGATCTTTGGCTGGGAACCCCATGGATGATTGTCAGCAGGGCTGCCTTACGCACACTCTATTTTCCCAGCTCTGCTGCCAAAGTTGCAAATCCCACTGTAGTTTTAAGAAAGTAAAATGCTCGGCATGCAGTATGATTAGAAGTGTGCAGCAGTCAGATCCAAAGCGGGCATTCTTACTATACCGGCTGGCTGCTCCATAAAGGACTCGCCTTTTCCTGGGTTTGTAGTGGTGTGGCTCAGGAAAATGCCCGATTGGGTTCAGGTGGTGACACAGTCACATCCTGTCACACCCCCTTAACTTGGATGTGTTTTCTCAAGCCTGAACAGCTACAGCACAAATGCCAAAAAAGGCGTGGCTTCTTAAACCACAGAGAGATGTGGCAACAGTGCTCATACCAGAAGGGAAGCACCTTTGCTTTGTTCATATCTGAATACTGCACACCTTTCTGAGTCGCTTTTCAATCTTTGCTCAGCAAAACTAGTCTCAAGCAAAGGCTTTCTAAGAGTTTATCTTTGTGCCACCTTAAAACAGTGCACCATAATGGCAGTTCCATGACATAGCAAGCCATAGATTTTATGGCTGGCCAGATGTAAACTTTAAAAGCATACATCCTTCAACTCTTTATTAGAATTTCATGAGATGGTTGATTTTAATTTTGCAGTTGCTTTATTATTAAAAATGAGGCATCTAGTGGCATAGTATCTGTGAGTACTACATTCCTAATCTCTAAATTAAATCATTTTATAGCTTATCTTGGTGTTTAAACCCAGCCTTGTTGTGGTGGTCATTATGTTATTCTCGAGTAAAATCTGTTGTACAGATAGTTCTCAATGTATGATTAGTCACTTAATGACCAAAGTTATAAGGGACCTGAAAAGTTAATTTATAACCTGTCCCCAGTTACAACTGCCCCACCATCTCCAGAGTCACGTGATCACATTTCACAGTGCTTGATAACCGGCTCGCTTACTGGACAAGCTGGATTTGGACTTACAACCCATGATTCACTTAACAACCATTGTGCCCTATTTAATGACTGTCACAAAATCGAGTCTGATCATATAACGACTCAATGTATAACCACCACAACCTATGACCAAAATTCTGGCCTTAGCTGTCACAAAACCAGATCCGAGTGTCCTAATCCTTTTCGTTCAGTCTTATTCTGAATCTGGTATGTGTGGCTTTCATTTCCCACTGGTAGGTGATGCAGATAAGGGGAGTGTTAGCTAATTCCAGGATGGGCACTCTGTGTAGTACGGATTGATGTTACGGAATTCAGCTGATGTTTCCTTTTTACATCCTTTTCTCCACTCAGAATTCAAGAGCACTCCAGAACTCCTGGAAGTATTTCAGACGGAGTTCTCCCTTCGGTTATTCTGGGGCAGTAAAGGAGCGCAGGCGGAACGGGGTGAACGATACAAGAAATTTGAACGGATCTTGACTGTGCTTTCTCAGAAACTAGAGTGAACTCATGGGAGAAGTATTTCTCCATCCCCCCTCTGCCAGGCCAGCTGGAATGCAAGGCAAGGGTGGCAAAGATGTTTAGTAAGCAGTAAAGCGTCACCCAGTGTTGACTGGTCTGAACTTTGAAGGCCTTCCAAGGAATGAATGAGCAGGAGGAACTCCTCTGTGGTAGACATTCCTTCTAGATCAAGGGGGCCAGGGCTTTGGAAAGAAGCAATCTGGAAACTTTTTTAACCTATGCAAAGGAGCCAGCCTGCAATAAAGAAAGTAGCGGACGGTTTTTAATCGGTTTGTGCTATAAAAATAACTTTGCTCTCTGCCTATTCTTGCCGGATTTAGAAATTTCACAGCATTGGTTTACAGACCCCAAAACCAGAATATAACAGCTTCCAGGATTGTTATCTGCACCCAAAAGTTTAAATGCATTCATATCCAAGTTAGAAGAGTCCAAGAATCCATCCTGAATAGAAAAGCAAGCTTCCTCCCTTGGAATACTTTTGCTGTTTTTGTAGTTACGAGTCCATTTTGCAGAATTGAATTCTGCAAATAATATTTATTCCTTTTTTGAAGTATGATTCATGTATTACATGGAAAGAAACTTGCATCAGTCTTTCCGATTTTTTTCCCTTCAACTTGAACAGTACTTGAGAAAAGTACTTTTACTGACAGAGGTTGTCTTAAGAAGGGTTTTCTCCCTGACCTATACAAGACCTTGAGAGAAGCTCAAGCAGGGAGAAAGCTTATATGTATCCCCTTTTAATATAATACCAGCGGAGGTCCATAAAAGGTTTCTCCCAGCACCCAAAGTCAGACATTGAAGAATTAGGCACAACAAAGGAAAGACTTCAAACAAAATTCACAGTGGAATCCTGTTTGCTTCTGTGATCCAGATAAAAGCTACCAACTTGGATAACTTTACTGAAGCAGCATGAGGTTACCCATGGCTAACTGCATCGTATCTTCTTTTTTTTTGCTGAGGAACATGTAACAGAAAAGTATTGCTATTGTTGTGGATCATTCTACTTGGCCACAATGGGAAGATAATACAACATTAGAGGAGTCTTTGGTCTGATGCAGTGCAGTTCTTAGGTTTTTATTTGACCAGCAGATGCTAGCAGCTACTTCCATAGTAAGGCATCCCCCCCCCCCTCCAATCCAAGTGGACAGTACTCAGGCCCCTCTCCAGATCTACAAACAACATTTGCACAGAAGCACTGCCTGGTTAAGCACAAGTGGAGGTGAAGGGAATATTCCTCCAACTGATCTACCAATAGGTCCAGCGTCAGATGACAAACCTGTTTTCTCCTTCCCCTCCCACACACTACACCCACTATGTGCTGTTCTATGGATAGGCAAACAGCAGCAAGCAGGAACTGTTGGCTGCCTTGGCTTCCTGTGGCATTTGCCTCCTGCTTTTTCCTCCAGCTCCCCCATTTGGTGTGGTGATGAACTGTATACAACCGGAAAGGTAGAGGATCTTCCTTTAGCTCCCAAACAGTGATGTGAATGTTGCAGATGTTAAGTCCACGCGTGGAGATCAGATGAACAAAAAGGCAACTGCACAGGCATCCACTAATTAATTTCCCCTCTACTATTTACATAAAGTGTGTAAAAGGCACCCAGAAATACATTCTGCATCTCAAGAGAGAAGGGAGGGGAAAATTTTGGCCCCTTCCTTCCAAGGCTGGAGGGATAAGAGTTGAGGCCATGTTACAGGTTTTATGTGAACATGTCAAACTGAATGGTAAAATAAATTGGTTGCTGTATAAAACTACTCAGAATACATCAGAGTGTTCTTTAAAACAAACAGGGACAGGAGAGGAGGAGGAGTCCAGAGTCAACTGCTTTTGCCTCTCATGTAATGTATTCCCATGGGGGGAAACAAACCCAAAGACTCTGGCACAGGCACTTTTGAATGGCTGATGGAGCCAGGCTAATCAAATCCAAGAAAACTATAAAGTGCATTTCAAGGAAAGAATATAGAGATGTTGGCCTGGCGCCTTCAGCCTGCCCTCAGACAAGAAGGCTATGGTGACACTTGCATCTAACTGAAGTAGCACTGGGAGTGACTGGTGTGCCCAGCATCTGTTGTCCCCCTCACTGCTTCTGGTCAAACAACAGGCATAGCAGCAATCTTAAGGATACACATTCCAGGCTTCTAATCCAACCCGGTGTCCTCCTTGAATATGGACACACACACACACACACACACATATCCCAAGTCCCCAAGCACCCACAATCCCCTTGAGGCTTGGACACAGTCTACAGAATGCAGCATAAAAGCAGAAGCTTTTCTCTGGAGACAGCCCTTTGCTCTGACCAACCAGACAAAGAGAGGAGGGACAGCCAGCTCTGCATTTGAAATAGGAACCACATCCTTTCTGCTATTGCAGCCACATTTCATCTGATGAGGCAACTACCACAATCCAGAGCCATGAATTCAGGAATCTTCCTGTATGCAAAATTGCACATTTTTATCTATTTTGGCTGAAGGGTATTTCCTATGGAATATTTTGTAACTGCCATGAAGATAATGGAGGAAAGGAGGAGCAATTACTAGCTGGAAGTCAACTCCCTCTTGTACTCCCATCCGAGGCCTTGCTTTCAGCTGGCTACAGCCATCGTTTTGTTTTTCTGCTAGTCAGTTCTCGTCTTGCAGTAGTGATTTGATGCAAATTCCTTCTTTTACCATCTCACCCAGAGCAAACATCATGGAGCTGTTTCCAGGCAACTGAAACTCCATCCCTCTTCCACTCAGACATTGATGTTGGTGCAGCTCTTGGAACTTGGCTGTCAGTCCCCTACTCAGTTCACACTCAGTCGCAAATAGGAGGTAGGGACGTAACCCTCACCCCCTTTGCTACGCCTTCGTACGCGTGTCCACCCATCCCCTTTGTCTTCCTCCATCAAGTTGAGCTCTTCACCTTCCTGAATGGAGATAGTGCCCTCACTGGAACCTTTGGGAAGCAAAAAAAAAAAAAAAAAGAGCAAGGGCATTGATTAGATCATTAGAGGAGGCCAAGAATATCTGTGAGGCAAAACTGTTCAGACCATCAAAGTACACAGCAGTTGCCAGGGCAGAATTGGGAGGGTGGATAGGTGAATGACGTACCAAGGCTTTAAAGCAGGATGTGAACCAAACTAAGGAGCTGCAGAGCCCTTCATAGAGTAAGCAATGCTTTTTGTCCAGTTCAAAATTTCAGGCATTGATACTTTTTTAACTCAAAACCGTTTCCCTGCTGCTGGCAGTTTACTAAGCTGTTTATTATAATGGACGGAAAAAATTACATTAACAAAGTTGCCGAGGAGGGGATCAAATGAATACTGTGCCCTATATTATTATTAATTATTATTATTGTTGTTGACTTAACACTCGCCTTTGTGGCCTTTACTGCTATCACCATCATGGCCCAAGAGTGAAACAAAAGAGACACACTTAGAGGCTACTCACTCCATAGCACTGCTGTTAAGACTAGGAGAAAGCAATTGCTCTTTAGAGAAAAAGGACTATTGACATACTGAAAGGCATGGCATGGTGCATATAATACATACACATAGCAAAAAACAAAACAAACCCCAAAACCCATATAATTGTGTCTTCTGAGGATGCAAGCTTTCATTATTAGGTATTTTGAAAAGCAGGTTCCCAATCCTTTGTGGTAAAAACAGTACAATTAAAAAATAGTCTGGGCAAGACTAGTGAATAGCTTTGGGCTATTTCATGCTGAAGCTTGGACAATGCAGTTGTGATTGCTTTTCTGAACAGAAGCCTGATTACCATTAAGCTCCCATAAAAGTGAGATATGTACATGGCTAAGAATGTCAGCCAGAATGATTACCTCACATCTTGAGTGAAAGGTTGGGATTTAAAAACCCAGATATCTTTTCTTTTTAAAACACATTTCTGCTCAGAGTTGGTTGGACTCAGGCAGTGTCTAAATCTAGATTAAATCAATGCCAAATTATTTTATATAAGTAATTGGAACTGCAGATTTTTAAATCTATTTTTGGTACAGAACCAATCATGCGTGGGATGGTGATGGTGGTGGAGAGGAATGCAAGATTAAGAAATAATGCTAGGAGAGGCAGAAAGAGAGTAAAAGCCTAAAAGTGACAGATCTAAACTCCTTCCCCAAGACAAGCAAAATTGCAGACATGAAGAATAAATACATAATTCTACTTAGTGTATTTCACAAGACAGTCCTTTAAGCTAGTGAAATAGAAAGGGTTTGCTTCTGGTCTCAGCTATTCCACACAAACACAGCAACTGGAGAAGCTTGCCAAGATGCTACCTTCAAATTGATACATGGCCACACAGGTTCCAATGGGTGATGCCAATTCCTCTTCAAAGTCCTCATCGAACTCTGTGTAAATGGGTTGGTTGAGTGTGTCCTGGCTCTCGTTAGAATGAGTAGTGTCAGGGCTAGAAGAAGAAAAGCGAATACTGAGTATGTTGTATTACAAGTTGCAGGAGGGAGGGTATAGGCAAAGGCTAATCTGATGCCATCATTACGAAAATAAAATATTACTTCTTATAAGAAAGCTTCAACTGGCCTTCCTGATGGGACTATCAATCTCATTTTTTTCTTGATATCACTTGTGAATAGATGCACTCTAGGGATTAACAGGGCAAGCCAATTTTGGTTCAGAACAGGGGACAATCTCTTATGCTATCTCCTGGTAATGGATATGCTAGGGGTTGTTTTATCTGCAGGCTCATCAGAGACATTTTATGCAATAGGTAGTCCTTGTTTAGAACCGTCTTGTGTTTGCTCTTGTTCATGCCCACATTTACAATCTCTGCAGTGTCTTTCTCTCCGTCAGGTACCTTTCATTACACAGTTAACACTGTGCATGACCGTTTTTCTTCCCTATAGCAGAGGAGAAAGATTGCTTAAACAAGCAATCTTTTCCTGAGCTATCTTTTTCTCCAACACAGCACATCCCTGACTTAATTATTGGGGGTAGGGGAATGAGTGGATTAGAACCCAAGATAGTTGGAATATGCTGCCTGAAACCAACAGGACCCTAAGCAGTTTTATATGAGAGCAGGGCTGTCAAATCCACAGCCTACGCGCGTCATGCACTGGCCACGCCCGATTTAATGAAGGGGAGGGAATTGCGATATGTCACATGACACTGCCATGACTGCTCTAGAGGCTTTTATTTGCCTCCTATATGGTGTGTATGCCAGACAAATAGCCAGAAGTAAAATTATACAGTTATGGTCACATGATTCTCATTTTGTTGACCACTTTGGGTAACATCAAGGTTGCTGGTTCCAACTGTGATTGCTAAATGAGGACTATCTGTTTTGCCGGGGAAAGAAATCTGTCTCCAGCTTCTTGTGGAAGGGGGAAAAAAAGTGACCTCAAACCTGGACAGTATGTGGCTTTTCCCTTCAATTCCAGTTTAACTTCAGTGAAAACACAGGATTGTTCAAGAGGTAGAGCAACTGGCTGGATCACAAGGAAAGACCCTAGGAATTCTGCAGATCAGGACCACTCTCTGGGATTACTCCTGAGGAACCATGGCAGCTAGGCCTGCAGTGCGAGTGTCTCAGCCCCATCTTAGGAATCTCAAAGAAGCTCTAATGCCTGGTTGCTCTTCTTTGGCTGCTTGCGCTTACCTGTCTTTTTCATGGGAGCAGTTGTTGTTCAGGGCACTGGCAGGATCCAAGTGGCGGTTATAGTGGGTAACTGTGTCAGAGCGGTTGCTCAGCATCCTTTTCTCGGCATCTGCCAGCCAAGCCTATAGAGAGCCCAAAAGGTAAGCATGGATCATTATGGCTTCCTTGAAGAGGATCTGTCTCTCTGCCAGAAATGGGGCCTCAACCATGTGAACATGGCTCTGCTAATGTAACTCCAAAAGGCAGAACACTGACTAATGGGTTGCCAAGCCATGATGCTCTAAAGAAGACATAGAGATTCTCCCCAGGTTTACTACATCCTTGTTCTGACCAGGCTTTTATCAAGCACCAACCAGGGCAACATGAACTTATGAAGAACACTTGGGGGAGAAAAGAATACCAAGCTCCTCATGGCTATTGCTGAACACAACTTACGCGAAATCTGCAAACAAATGGCAGAGTCCTTGGCACTTGAGAAGCTTTAGTTACTGCTCTGAGCAGGTAACATGAAGCCAATGTGAGCTAAGAAGTCTAGAGCTAAAATTCAGCAATAACTGGCAAACTCAAGCAAGCAGAGAAATCACGAACTGAGAGATCCCTCAGACCTATGCAGAATGACAAAAGAATCACCATAGAAGCTCTAGGTCCTTAATAAAGGCTTGACCCCACACTCCTCTGGAACCAGCCCAATTCAAAGTCTCCTATTAACTATGATTCAGCAAGCCAAACTTCTGCTTCTGTCACCCTTTGCTCAATCTACAATTCAATGTTAACTACTGTCCTATTCAACAAGGTTATAAGTAATGCAGTAGCAATTTCAGGAACACATGACACTTTCCAAAATCTTGGGAATGTTCTCAGAAACCCTCTAAAACAGGGGTAGTCAACCTTTTTATACCTACCGCCCACTTTTCTATCTCTGTTAGTGGTAAAATTTTCTCTAACCACCCACCAGTTCCACAGTAATGGTGATTTATAAAGTAGAAGACAAAACCCCTATTGCCCACCATGAAAGCTGGAATGCCCACTAGTGGGTGGTAGGGACCAGGTTGACTACCGCTGGTCTAAAAGTTGCACTTGGACGGTATTTTCAAGTTAGTGAAATGAAAAATCATTCTGAATGTAATCAGATGCACGGCCTCCCCCTTCTAAGTGCTTACTTCACATTTCTGAATCTCTAGACGCAACCTTTCAATATTGCCCAGTGTCTCCGAGATCTTTGGCTCCAAGCTATTGGGGTCTCCCATCTGTGGTGTCTTTTGGTAAACATCCTTCATCTTATTTAAGGCATCCCTGAAACAAGGAAGAGAGCAAAAATGATTATTGAGAGAAATTACTGCAACGTAGATGAGAAAAAGGCAATCAAAACTCAAAATATTTGGAACAAAGCAAGCCTTCATTAATAAATTAGTATTAATAAACAGTTAATGAAATATTG
This sequence comes from Laticauda colubrina, assembly GCA_015471245.1. Lineage (NCBI taxonomy): Eukaryota > Metazoa > Chordata > Lepidosauria > Squamata > Elapidae > Laticauda > Laticauda colubrina. The sequence continues at coordinate 31,433,771 of BLBF01000021.1, read as the reverse complement.
CTGATTCCCTTGTTAGCTTGATTTGCCCAACACCACCAGACGCGGTCTGTCTAACCTTCCCCAACCCACAGTTCAATGTATATGTATATTTTGCTATACAGGTAGCTGACTGTTTCTACCATTCAATAATCTTTTTATACTTTAAACATACTGATCAAGATTTTGTAAACTTGAGTACATTTTTTCACTTTCATTATGAATTATCCTAAATGTTAAAAGCTATACCAATTAAAAGCTGTGGGAAAATTAAATGTGAAAAATGTATGTGCTGTATGTGTGAAAATGCAGTGATAATCAGCAGTGAATTGTTTATGAATTAACAGAACATCCTAGAATTAGTAAACTAATTATCAATAACTATACTGGGACAGAAAAGTGCCCTTTAAACTCTGAAGCTGCAACTGGAACAGTGGCTTGCTTGCTGATCCAAGTTAACTGGCTTAGCATAACAGCATCTGTTCTCTGAGATTTGCATAGGTTGCCAGAAGGTGTTTAGTCCCAATTCAAGATGCTGGTGAGTTACTATCTGAGGTACCTAAACAGATTAATTAAGGAGAGGATATTCTGGGTGCCCAATGGGATATTCTGGGTGCCCAACCTCCTCAGAGAGGTGGTAGGGACAATTTGAATTGGTAAAAAATTGCCCCTGGTTGCTATTGCTATTATACCATGCCACATCCACATCCACATCCACAGAGCTGGCAGGGAAAATTTTTGAATTTCACCTCTGGTGCCCATCCTGAAAAAAAATGTGTTTCTCAGTTTCTCAGGAACAGCTCTCTTCCCCTGGATGGCTTTCCCCTCTCCCTGAGGGTGCTTTGGAAAATGGAATCCTCTAAGACAGAATTCAAGCTTGCTCCATCACAACAATGGGTTGATTTATTATTTTAAGTACGGTAGTAACTGGGTTTATTAATATTATGATTTTCAGCAGTTTGTACATTTTGTGAAATAAGTTACAGAAAAAAAAACTCTTGATCTGTTTGTAATAGGACAATAACATGTTAAACAGTGTACAAATGGTAAAAAAGCCATGGCACAATTAAGCAATTAAGCATGTATTTATAATACAGGGCAAGGAGGTCTTTTGTACCTCTGGAAAGTCTGGAAGCATCGTACACTGTCCTAGATTGACTTCTTTCTTTCCCTTGTAATCAATGGGGAACCAATGGAATGTATGTGTGGTGTAAAGAGCGGAAGGTCCCACTTTGTTAATAACACCCTCTTCTCACTCCTAATGGTGAAAGAATGGGTTAAGTCTGGCCAGCTGGGCCATGATGGCCTAGCTGGATATTGACTCTATATGACCCAATGGGTGACAGACACAGGATTAAAACAGCAATTAAAACCTGCAAGAAAGTAATCTTAAAAAAGAGGAACATCACCAAAATGAATATGAACAGTTCCCCCCCCCCCCACTAGCTCCAAGTACACTGAATTTTAAGGGTGAAACTGGTCATGCACTGCCTCCTGGTGGTCACATCTTGTAAGGAATAATGTATGAAAAGGATTCAACCTGACCCAAACTACACCATAACTACTAATTAAAATACTTGTATTTTTGCTTGGCACTGACTAGTTGTCCTTTCTGTTGTCCTGCAAAATTTTGAAGTGTGCCTTTTCCTTTGTGGCTAAAGACTAGATCACAGCGATCTAGAGTGCACAACGTAATGAGGATCATCCTTTCTAGCCTTTGTTATTTTTGTCCAATGAAATCTATTGTTGGAGAAGTTGACCATGTGCAGCAAATATTACCTGTGGGATTCTGGACCAAATGCTGTACTGCACTTCTCCCTTGACATTTACTTTTAAAGTAGAATACTTTTCTTTGACATACACAACTTTGTTTCTTGGTTCTCCCCCTACCCCGGACACTCATAAATTTCTCTTAAATACGCATATCTAACCTTATTGCCTTCCTACCCACCACCAACACATGGGCTATTTTGGTTTTTACTAGGGCTTTGTAGACAGGTTAGAGATCTCTTTATTGGATTGGACCACAGGTCTTGGCTTAGTCTCAATGTCTCCTACAAAGTTAAGCCCAACTTAACCTACAAAGACACTGGGAAAGGAGATACTCCCAGTCCTGGGTTGCAGAGAGCATGACCAAGGAAGTAGGCAGAAGCAGAGTGCACATCCTGTACATCCCAGTGAGGATCAGCTCTCAGAGCTGAGTGGGTTTTTTTTCTTCCAGATGCTACAGCAGCCACTGTCCTTGCCACTCAGCTGTCCTCATCTCCTCTCCCATGGCCTGCTTGATCTCACGGAACATTTGCTGTTGCCACTTGCCAGCTCAGCCACAAATGGAACAGATGCCATCCAGGAGGATGACAAGAGCTCTAGCAGGCAGGAGATCTTTAGAGGATGAGCAGGAGGCAGGACCAGGAAGGGAGGGATGTGGCAAGAGTAGGGGAGGCTTTGCTGGGGCTCAAAGCAGCTGCAGGTGCTTTATACCCCTAGAACTGGCCCTGCTCAAAAGCAAAATAATAACACAAATGTGTGCACATCACTGATTTTTTGCTTTATGTTGGGTGAGACTAAAAAGATCTTTATTGTTAAGCAAGCTGCAAAATCTTCAAATAGGAAAGGACCAAAGAGATGCTTTTTTCCTTCAACGAAGGCTGAGTTGCTAAAACATGATTGTCAGGGATATTCAAAACAATATTAATAATGGAACTTGAAAGAACCGATTTTCTGAAATCTCAGATATTTTTTTGCTTGGAAAAAGTTAGTTTCTTCTCTTTCTGGACTGCCCAGATCACAGGAAGGACATTAGCCAAATGCTCTGACTCTGACCTTTGATCCAGCTCTTTCTGCAACTCCCGGCTTCTTTCTTCAATCTTCTGTTGTAATTTTTTCCTCCTCTGCTCTGGAGGCAAATGGCTAAAATCTTCTGTGATCACAGTCTGGCAGTAGGAAAAGACACACATCATTTCCCCCCCAGATGCTTCTCCACTCTCTGCAAAACCAACTTTTCTCCCGCAGGCTGTATTTAAGTGTGCTACTTTTGAGAAACATCATCTTCCATTGTGCAGAATCAAGACTGGCAACTAACAGGCTGTAGGCAATGATTCTCTATAGCCCCAGAATCCTGTTGCACTTTTGGAGGAATGTTGTGCCAACTTAGCTCTGATTATAAAGCAGGGAACCATCTTCAATAAATAATGCTTTTAAACATTGAACCACCTCCTTTCCCACAATGTTTTGGTGTGAGTATCATATTTGTTTCTCCTGTGGAACTCAAAGTAGCTGGGAGAAAATAATAAGACCCCAGTAAGTGAGCTCACACATCACAATACATCAAAGCTAAACAAGCTATATTGTGGCTTAATACAATGAAGGAATCCAGCCTCACGTGGAATGGGAACCAAGAATGATGTCAGAACTTTGTGACTTACTCTTTACATTCTCTTGAATTTTCCTTACATTTTCTTGAATTAAACAATTAAAAAACTGCAACTTTAAGGTATTTTCAAAAATCATTAAACATTTAGGGTCTTCAGTTCAGGAGGACACATTTTCAAGAGACCTGGAGCACCTAGCTTGGGGCAAGGAGAAGACCCACAGAGAAAATGTTATTTCAAGTAACCTGGAATGATGCTGGACAGGACTCTCTAAACTGAAAACCAGTGTGTAGTCTTAGCCAGTAATTCCTTATGAGTAGACAATGATTCTTAGCTGGATGTGCTGCAACCATTCAACATTGGAAATGTACCCACTTCCTCTGAATCATGTTTGCCATGAAAATATGAATGGTGAGATTTTGCTGTATACTGAGGCTGACTAGATTCAAGTCTTTTGGTATTTTTCAATAACACATTCCTTATGTCTTCCTTAAGGAATTACTATATTGGTAACTTGATTGATCGTGGTGGTTGCTGTTAAAGAATAATCTACCTCAAGTTAATTGGGCAATATTAGGGCAGAGAATTTTTGCCTTCCTCATGCGGAGACTATGGCTTTGCTCAGTTGCATAAATCTTTCCAAATTCCTCATTCCAAATCATCTGCTTTTATGACATGCATGTCTCTTGGAACAGAGGTTCACACAGGTTATATTCCTATTCTTCCCAGGACAAAATGTATGAATCAGATGCCAAATAAAACTGAAAATGAGCCCAATTCCCTGAGAATTGGAGCAAATAAGCATCATCTTCCTATACTTACAAATTGAACTGGTTTGGATATGGACTGTGGGAAGAGTAGTATTAAAATATTAACCATGAATATCTCTAAACATGGGCATGTGTGCAAAATTACAGGAACGCACTCAATTAATGCCCCATCTCTTTGCCCACATCTGCACATTTTAAATTTTATGTTCTTGTACTTATGTCTACATATAAAAATTTAATAACGATGCTTCTGACACAAATAAATAAATAAATTTGTCTACCTAAGTACTCAAAGCAGGTTACAGCAATAAAACAAAGTATAAAGCACAACAATAATATCAATATAATTAAAATCAGTAGAAGTCTTGCTTACTTTGAAGAAGGAACTATTACCAATTTGTGTAAAGAATAAAAAAAAGGAAGGGAAGGATATTTTTATTCAATGGACATTCCACATTCTCCTACCATGACCACTCTTATGACATTCATGGGCAGGTGAAGAGAAGGGGGAGTAGCACCTAAGTAAGATTCAGGAAGCAGATGCAAGAAACGCAATCAAAGTGACAGCTCCGGCATCTGGGCTTTTTAAGGCTGGGGTGGGGAAGTGGCAATGTCACAGAGATATTCTATGGTATGGAAAACAGGGACAGTCGTTTTCTGCTTTGAAACTTATAAAGTTGGATCAGGAGGTCACCTGCTAAAACAAACTTTTGGGAGACTCATAAGTAATCAAAGAAAGATCTTTTTTTTTACATAACACAATTAAAATGAGGAATTTGCTGCCATCAAACATGGCTATTGTCATTAACGTATCATTTAGAAAAATGGGACTAGAGAAATTCGTATGTGATCAGACTATCGTGACCTTGGGGCTGCTTACTCCCTCCAGAATCTCATGCCTTGAATATCAGCTGTTGGGGAAAGATGGTAGTGAAGAACTTTCCTTTCTATACTTGCAATTTCCTCATGCTATGGAGCAAGAAGGTTGGATGCAAACCCTTGTCCCGATCAAGCAGAGCTCTTAGGTACAGGGTCTCTTGCTTTCTCTTTTGCTTTATCATCCTTTTAAAAATTCTAAAGACAACTGGTCAAAATCTTGGTTTAGTTCTGTCTTACCAACGTAAAACTTACCAACAAGGAAACTGAATGGATTTTCCCCGCTAGAAATGCCTTTTTTCCATATTCACTGAACTGAGTAATTACTCCTTCAAAGCAGAAAGCTAGGATCTAGAGCAGAGGTCTTCAACCTAAGCAACTTTAAGACTTGTGGACTTCAACTCCCAGAATTCCTCGGCCAGCTTTCTGGGAGTTGAAGTACACAAGTCTTAAAGTTGCCAAGGTTGAGGCCCCTGATCTAGAGTGTGTATGAATTTTCATCTTATCAGCACATAAACTACAACTGACTTTCTACCTACTTTCTGCCTTTGGTGGTGGTGGTGGCGGCGACGGTGGCAGCAGCAGAAGACATATGACAGTGATTTAAGCAAACAAAGTTATCCACTTACCCCCCGTTTGAGGCTGCGGAAGGATGTGATGCGGGGTTTGACTGTCTTATTGATCTCGTTCAAACAGTAAGACAGAGGGTCACGGGTGAATTTGGGGGATGGAGGTCCATTGATGGCAGAGGAGGAGGGGGAAGATGAAGAGGAAGGGCAATTTATAGGGGAGAGGGGAGGGGTTGGGAGCTAGCGACAGATAAGGGCCATGAACAAGAAATAAAGGAAAAAAAACACACAAAAGGATGGGAAAAATATATTGTAAGAAAATAAAAGGACACACATACAAAAAAGAAAAATATCCCGCCACCAGAAAAACTACAGTACATTCCATCTATATTGCATATATACTCCTAATGGAAAGGACTACATTGGCCAATAGTTGAGAGGGGTTGCTAGACATTTGTTTTCAGTAGAAACAGTGGGTACATCGGCTACCACATTCACCAGACAAGGCAATAACTACAAACCCACGAGGTCCAATATAACAGGAATGTACTGTAACAGAACCCAAGAATACATGGGGAAGAGACAGCAGCACACAAGGCACAGAAACACCTGGTCACCGGGGAGCAAATGAAAAAAGATGAAGAGTGTGGCAAGATGCAGAGCTGACTTGGCATTGACATATCTCAGGGCAACATGGCATAATTCCTTTCCTGCCTCCCCTTCCCCCCAGCCTCCCCTCCACCACCCCTAGTCTGGTAATCTGGTTCTCAAACTCTGTTATGTGGGAGGACTAAACTGGGCTTAAACTTCAAAGTTATTGTCTGAAGAGAAAAGGTCCAATGTTAGTAGCCAAAGATGGAAAACCTTTAAGGAGAGCCAGAGGCTACTGCTGAGTAGCACTTAACCTTTCTTACTCCTTCAAGGTCTTAGGTCCTTTCCTGGGATTGTGGTGCTGTTGCCCAATGCCATTAAAAGCGCAGTGTGTTAAGGAGTTGCAGAGCGGTGCTGGACAAGCACCTTCAGGCGCTCAGAAGTGCCCTGTTGCCTTTTCATGGAATGATTCACAGGGAGGTACAACAAAACCACCAATATGAGGAATTCTGAGAGTTGAAATCCATATATGTGGAAGGTGCTGAGGCTAAAAGAAGCTCATTATCTACCTAACTATATGTCTTCTCTCCAAGGTCAATACAGGTCCATCTTTGCTGCAGCCAATTTAAGATTGATATAGATGTGGAAATGCCTGTTCAGCTCAGAAGAACCTATTTGTTTTGCTTTAAAATCTCTTGAAACACTGTTGACAAGATAAAATGCTCTTAAAGTAGGAGAGAACAACCCAAGTAACATTGAATTATATTAGAGAATGAGACTGATCAAATCTCCTCTCACTTCTGAACTGGTCATATTTGCCTTAGGCAAGGCTGCTTCCTCTTCACCCCCTTCTGTAGTACAACAAAGACAATATGTACTGACTTAAGGTTGTTTAGGCAACCAAAAAGGACTCATGTTTAATAATATAAAGCTTTATCAATTATAATGTTTGCCAAGCTTTGGTAATTGTATGCACACTAAACAGGCAAATTTCTATTTAATGAGTTAACAAGTGCATGTTAACAAGTGCATGTTATATGAGTATATGTTCTCTCATATAATTTATCAGGGAAAGAGAAAGTAATCTGGGACAGTTTGTAAACCAGTTGCTCTGAAATACAGTAATTAGTCTAGAAAGTGAAAGGAATCACTACTGCACCATCCTCCAGGTATCTCTTGCAGGCTCAATAGCAGCTTAGCAAGCTCCTTTGGGGAGAATTCAGGAATGCCATTTTGTCTTTCCTGCCCTGAAGTCATTCATGAATAGTCAAGGACAAAAGGCAGCCAAGTTCACGTATGCACAGAGGCAATACAAACAGAGATATAGGCAAAGTAGAGGCCAATTATAGATGTGAGTAAAGGCCGTGGAGCTTGGCTTTTGTGCAGCATCTGCATTGCAAGATTAATAGGGCAGATGTAACTAAGAAAACATTTACATGGCAGAAGTAAAATGATAGGGGGTGGGAGAACACGCTCAGTTCAGATGTAAGGCAAGAGAGTTCAGGACTCTCTAGATGGCCATGACAAATGGGAGAAAGGGGCCCTGTGTGGATGGGAAAAGGAGATCTTTGTTAAGCACAGGCCAGCTGAAATAGTGTCCTTGCAAAGGCTATGAAGGAACCTCTGGGGAAAATTAGTAGGAAACAAAACAAGAGCTCCCTGAAGCAGCCTTTGGACTCTGACATCATCATCTCCAGCACACAAGCCCACAGGGTCATCTAGGGACTACAGGAAAAAGACAGGGGCAGCTGGGAATGGCTTCTTGGAATATGCCGTTCTAGGGCAGGCTTCCAAAGGCCTCCACAGTGAGCATGAAGAGGCTGATGAGATCCACTGGCGGAGAGGGAAGGGATTTTCTAGCTAAGGCCCTCCAACAGAAGATATAATAGCCAAACTCTGTCTTGGCCCAGATTTTCCTGAGCAGCATTGGTTTGATTTAGAAAGTCAGAAAAGAAAGCTCTTTCATGAGGACTAGTGCAAACAACTGGAAAGAAGAAAGAAGTCAGCCAAAGTATGAATGGAGGTGGCAATGAGTGTTAGTATGGTAACTTGCAGACTTCCATAGGATATTTCAGCTGAGAAATCTGCTGTGGTAGGTCAGCACCCTGAAAGGCAGGGGCAAATGCAATAGGGCTGCAGTGGAAATCCTGGATTTCAGAGTAATATTCAAACATGCCAACAAAACACTGTGATTATCCTCTTCCTTCCCTCCATCCCTGACCCCAGATACTGCTTGGTCTGTGAATCCAGGAGATATTAAGAGGGAGATGTCAGAAAACCAATTGCTCTCAATTAGGATGCTGCCAGCCCTCTACATCGATCCTCACCTTATTCTTCCTGCTGAAGAGCCAGCGTTTTCCCTTGTTCTTGCCTAGCAGTCGGGGATCCAGACGGCCATCCAGTGTACCCCGGGGAGTTCCCAGACTGCTATCGGAAGAAGTGCGGTTCATGGGTTGGCTGAAGTCTTCAAAATCCATGTCTCCTGGCCTTTCAAAACCTGATTTGTGCAGTTCAATTAACATTTGCGAGTCCTAACAGAAGGAAAGCATCTTTTTGAAATAAAACAGGAAAACGCTCACATAAAAAATTGACAACCCAGCTCTAACTGAGCCTGCAACAGAGATTAGTAGCAAAGCTCCATATTGACCAAGAAATGGGATCTAAGAGCACCATTTCAGTCATGCAATCGTAAGAGTAGCTTAAATGTATCTTCTCACGTAAAGGTCAAAGAACAAATGTAATGTTGAAGAAATCAAATACCTTTTAATTAAACAAAATAAGTTCCCGGTGCCTGTCCAGGAACAGGATTGTTTCTAAGCACAATCATAATTCAAAGGCAGAAAACATATTTGCCAGCAAAAAAAAAAAAAGCAACAACCCCAACTTCCCCAAGCAAAGGATATTAAGTCCTACTGTTGGAAAGGTTGGGGTAAACCAAAAATCCACACTCTTTTCAGCCTCTACCATACACGGAAAAATAAGATATCTTCAGATACCTACATTTTTTTCATCTACCACCTCTGCAGCTGCCTTCATGCCTTCCAGACATTTGCCAATGATCGGCATGACCTGCTGTTCTATCTCTGAAAAGATTCTATAGCCTCCCTTGAGACGCCGCGTCCGTCTTTCATCCATCTCTTGCATCTTCTAGAAAACAAGCAAGAAAAAAAGGACTAACAATAACTGAGATATGAGGATTATTCACAATACCCAATTGCTGTTGCTTTAGACAATACTACAGGAAATTTTCTTATTCACAAAATAGTAGCCACAATAGATATGATCAGTCACAAACAAGTTGACAAGAAAGGTAAGATGGACCCCAGAATAATCTCAAACACACCAATGTAATGTTTCTGGGCCCCTTAGGTATTTCTGCAAAGAATTATGACATCGATACTAGGGCATGTTGCTTTGCTGTGTAGCACAATAGCTTCCAAAATCACTTCTTAGCTAAAAGATTATGTAGCATGTATGAGCCTATGTGTGAGTTGCCTCAGGACTTGGGCCTCTCCTCCATCCTACTTAACATCTAACACAAAACAGATAATCGGAGTTGGAAGGGACCTTGCAGGTCATCTAATCCAGGAGTCGCCAATCTTTTGGACCCCAGGGACCACCAAATTCATAATTTTAGATCCCAAGGACCACTAACTGGTTCTGTGGGCATGGCCTAATTTGTGGGTGTGGCTTGGTCATGCGACTGGCTGGGCATGGCTTGTATGCAAATATTATAAATATTTGTTTTTTTAAGTTTTCGCGGGTACTTACTTATGCTTTAAAAGCACTACAATGACGTGGGATAATACCCGAAGGAAGCTGAACTGCATTCATTATATTTATATAAATATTGAATTTTTTTACAAAAAAGAGCAACTTTTACCCAAAATTTGGCAAAGCAGGCAGGCAGATTGAGTTGCTCACAGAATCACAGATTCATTCAGATATCTATCTATCTGCCATTGGCTGGCTTAGTCTGTCACATAAAATTTGCTAGCAAGCAAACTTACAAAATTAACTCACAACACTCCATGTATATAAATATTGAATTTTTTATTTAAAAAAAGAGCAACTTTTACACAAAATCAAGCAAAGCAGGCAGACTGAGTTGTTCACAGAATCATTCAGTGATCTATCTATCTGCCATCGGCTAGCTTAGTGTCTCAAATTTGCTTGCCGTGAGTCTTGCAAAATTTGTTTGCAAGCAAACCTTCAGTCCTAAGGGAGGTTCGGCTGTGCTGGTGGGCCACGGCCCACTGGTAGGCGACCAGTGATCTAGTCCAACCCCCTGCCCAAGCGGGAGACCCTACACCATTTCTGACAAATGGCAGTCCAATCTCTTCTTGAAAGTCTCAAGTGATGGCGCTCCCATAACTTCCGAGGGCAAGGTGTTCCATTGATTCATTGTTCTCACTGTCAGAAAGTTTCTCCTTATTTCCAGGTTAAATCTCTCCTTGTTCAGTTTCCATCCATTATTCCTTGTCTGGCCTACAGGTGCTTTAGAAAATAGCTTGACCCCTTCCTCTCTGTGGCAGCCCTCAAATATTGAATCATTGCTTTCATGTCTCCCCTGGTCCTTCTCTTCACTAGACTAGCCAAGCCCAGTTCCTGTAAAACCACTGGGAGATGTCACCTGTCAGTTCTAGAGAATCATCAGTGAGGAGGTGATATCCAGGACTAGGCAGGAGATACCATGGATGCATCAGTGTCTGGGAAGCTGGACCAGACAAAGTTCCTTACATTTAATCCTAGCAAGATAAGAGTGGCTAGAATCACCTGTATACAGGGGTAACAACCATCTTTTTTCTTGATGGGTTTGCACTTCCCCAGAAACTGGTTCAAGATCTGGAAGGTACCTGAATTAACTACTCCTGCAACAAGTGAAGTCATGGATAGAAGCTTTTCCCAGCTTCATAGCTGGCAATCCAGATAAGGCTGTTCCTGGACTAAGATGCCCTGCCTTTGTGAGCTTGTTGATGATGCTTGAAGCTGTTCCTGAAGATTACTCAGGTACTATAGTTGGAATGAAAAGGCCAAACCTCATTTAACTGACCTAATTTTCAAGAGCTGCATCGGTTTCCAAAGGGGTTTTGGACACATTTGCAGTACTGATCACCTGTTATAAAGTTTATAGCCTAGATCTTCAGTTTCTGCAGGATTTTTTGCTGTGTTGGTAATGTGAATGACCTGTTTTACAACCATCAGAACTATCAACCATAATAGGCTTCACTACAGTCGCATGTGGAGGACTACTAGCTCTTCCTACACATTTAATACTGTCTCTCCCAATGCGAGGCAAGCTATATGCTCTATACTCACTTAGATTCTCTGCTTTGGTTCACAGAGATCATCTGCTTGCCAGACAGTACCAAGGGCGAAGACCTTCTTAGGAGAATACCTCCATGAGGAAATATTTTCTGGTTGGAAGTATGGCTGTTTCCTCACTTTTAAATGATATTCAAAGACCTACTTCTTCACGTGAGCATCTGGACATTAAATCTACATATTTTATTAGCCCAAGAGGAATTTTGTGATCAAAATCACAGTTACAATTACTGATCACCATAGTATTTTTCTGGCAGCCGATTGAGACACTGGCGGAAAAAAGCCTCTCATTTTATGAGTCAGGATGAGAGAGCCATTCTAGGACCTCCTATTCTGGGAACTGCCTGCAGGGTGGGAGCTATGAAATATAATCCCCTGGACTTCTCTGATGACCTTTGCAGATCTTTGTTTTCCTTTTCCAGGTTTTTTGTAATCCTTATATTTGAACTGATCCCATGACTTTAGCTGCTGTTTGATTACTCCTTAGATCTGTTCCTATTGTTCGTCTTTCAGATTATGGTTATTTTAGAAGCACTTAAGAGTGGATGATATACAATTTTTATCGCACAATCATTATTACTGCTTGTACAAACTACTTTGAGGGACTGCTTAATACAGAAAAGGGCATCAATTCAGGAGAAAAAAAAATGGTAAAAACTACTGAGAGACTTACGTTGAAGATCTGTGGCATCTCCAGAAAGTAAAACTGGTTCTGATTGTGATTGTACTTCTGAAGATATGAAGCATATTCATTTTTGCTCTCCTCGGCCATGTGACTACGTAGGTTGGCTTGCTGCTTGGCCTGGAAAAAGTTGGAGAAATGATGAGAGAAAAAACCTTATTTCAAGCAAAGCCACAAGTGAAGAATACAATCCAGCTTTGAATTTCTTTGCTTCAGTGCTGCTTAACTTGATGGTCCTCAGGAGCAAATGATCATCCAGATGGAAACAAGAGCACTCTAGTTTCTACTAGTTAGAACTAAGGACCACTTTCTTCTGGTGCTCCAAACCTCAAATGCTAATCCCCCCCCTAAAACTTTGAATAATGTGGGCAAAGATTTTGGGAACGGAGTTTTTTTTTTTAAAAAATCTGCATTTTAAAACTTTTCTTCCAAAGGAACTAGAAGTGACTTATGTACCATTACATAACATTACATCTGGAAGATGTAAGTCCAGTGCATCTGGGACTTCAAAGGACCGCTTTGACAATAGGTTCTTGGTGCTTTGAGGGTACGGGGGAAGGGGAAGTAGCTGACATAAACTGGCATCATTCTTTCTCTGCAAATTCCCCCCTCCCCCCCAGATATGCCTCAGGTTTTATGACTTACTGGGGAAACAAGCCATTATTAGCTTAGAAAGATAACACCAGCATAACCAGCAGAAAGTTCAACAGCAGAGCTCCATTCCTGGGTTTTAGCACAAATGAGTCAGGATCTTAATCATCACTTCCACTACAGAAGTCCCCATAACTATCCCTGGGGATGGGAATCAGCAGCACAGTCCAGATGCTGACCTTCTCCACATCTGCCTTGGTAGTATTGATGTCCTGATCCAGCTTCTCTGCATTCAGCACAGCTTTCTCAGCCTCCCGGCAGTCACGTTCAAACTTGCGTTTGCTCTGTGAAGAAAAGTAGTAGAGTGTTGCCCTTGCCTGCAGCCCACTGCTATGCCTTCCCTTTGCTGGCTTAGTGGGAATGACTTGAATAATGAAATACCATTTCAGTAACAGATTCATTGCTTGAGCTATGGAACAACTACTGCTTGATTTGATTACCCATTCTGAGGTTTTAAAAAAGAACTGGAAAAAGGATGAGGGGTTCTATATTGGCCTCTACCCCAACTCAGGAAGCAAACAGAACTAATCTAAGGAAAACAAAGCAGAAAGAGCAGCAGGGGTATTATATACTGGAAATACAACTTTTTGTAGCATTTTTGTTCAATATGGATGCTTAGTCTACACAGAGACACACATTCTGATGATGTGCAGTTTTGTACTTTATCTGGTGCTTTGAATAGAAACATTCAATCATAGGAACATTTATTTTTGATCGTGCAAAAAGGCACACCCTGAAAACATTAAGCATTCACAAGAATTGCTACAGTTTTCTGTCGAAGTTAGTGTAAAATTATCAGTGAAAATAATCCTAGAGAAAGATTTTGCTTTTGTCTCTGACAAGCTGTACACTAATTTAATGGGTGTTTTCCAACTAGAAAACCAACTCAATGATAATTTTATCAATATACAAAACTCTATAACAGCTTCCCTTAATTTTGTGCTGAAAGCTGGGTTGAGTTACAACTACCTTATAGGCTTGGTCTGGGATTACAGGGTGATAGATGTAGCACATCTGGAGGACATCAGGTTGGGAAAAGTGAGATCAGAAAGTCTTGGAAGTTTCTAAAAGAGCTGCTTTCTAGGACCAACAGCCTAAAATTCCTCCTCTCCCTTGACATGCACTCTGGACGTTGTCACAGTTTCCTTGTATCCATGAATTCTCCAAGGATTTTTTAAAGATTGGATAGAGGAATTAAATATTTTTAAAAGATTGGGATTGCTTGAAAAAAAAAAAGCTCCATTTATTTTCAAAGCAATGTTTCCATCCACAAAATGTTTGGAGACCTCTGGGGGGAACAGTGTCCTCCACAGCTGAAAACAAACAAGTTTTCAGTTTTCAAAGACAACTTGAATGTTAATCTAAACTACTGAGGGAAAATCAGAACTCACATTTTCAAGTTGCTTGAAGGAATTCTCTAGCTGTTGTTGAGCCCTTCGGCCTTCTTGCAGATACTGGGAAGTGAAAGGGAATTTAAGAGAAAGAAAATCATTATGGAAAGTTCTTGAATTCCCAACATATTGAGTTGGGACTTTCACTGAGTAAAACCTTCAACAACCCCATAAATCAAACTCAAAGAACTTTCCAACAACAAATAACTCTGTAGCTTCTTTTACAACAAAACTGGCTTTTGCTCTTATGAAATCTATTTACATATTTTATCTCCAAAAATATCTGTAGCTAAAATTCCAGAAATATTGTAGAAAAATGAGGGGGAATATTTAAGGAATATCTATATATGAAACACCTGAGATGAATGAGAGGATCCTGCACTGATAACATACTAATATCTATAATTCATGCATTCTTCCAGATCTGAGATCTAATACCACTGAGATGGAAATACATATAAGCTACTCTTTAAATAAATATTTAAATACTGCATTAATAAAGTACCTGAACAGCAAATTGTGAATAACTGCTATTATAACATTTTCCTAGCCACTCAAAGTCTCAGAGATCCAAAGGCAACTTTGCCAAGAGAGAAGTTTGGCAACAAGATTAATTACAAGGAATCAGAAATCCTATCAATTCAGAAAAGAATCCTCATCATTTTCTGGGAAGTTCTTGGAATCATTCCTCTTTATTTTACAGTAATAATGAATGTGTTGCTATAATTCCTACACAGAAGCATTATTTAAATTTGAACACACCAGAAGACCAAATAGATTCTATTATTGCACTGCAGAAATCTTTCTGAGAGCAAAATTACACAATGACAACTTGTGCCTTTGAGATCTGTAATTGGAATTCTTACATCTTTAAAATAAATAGCTACAGTTTTTCTTTCAAACTGCTGCCCCCTCCATGCCACCAGGCAAGCAATTTTTAAAATTTTCGTAAATTAGAAAGCACTATCCCAATCAGTCACTGCATGCCCCCCCAAAAAAAAGTTCTAAAACATTCCTGCACTTTCACATTGTTTTGAAGATGTGGATCATAAAAGGATGTAATTAAGACTGGTGAAAAAAATTATGGTTCGTTTTAGGGCAATAAAACAGACTCTGAAGCTATGATTTGTTATCTTCTTTCCTGAAACTGTGGCTTATTATAGCATGCAAGCCAAAACACATAATTTGTTTATTGTTTCCTGCTTTGTCCTAAGGTTTTTTTTTTAATATCATGTCAAAATTTCTTAATAGCAGTGCAAGACAAAAACAGTTAAAAAGAGAGGAAAAACCAACCAGAACTTGGTCAAATAGCATATTTACTTTTCTGAAAAAGTTACTGTGGCCTGTTTAACATATTAGTGTTTAATGCAATATGCAAGCAGTATTAACATCTAGAAAAACAAACAAATAAAATATCTAGAAAAACAATCTAGAAAAACAAAAAGGAGCAATAACTACCAACAATAGGGAAGTAGCATGGAAGGTCTCCATGAATGACAGACCTCCAAAAAAAGGCATAAAGTGAAAATCAGTCTTTACAGACACCAAATTCTCAGTGAACCATCAACAATAAAGATGTCGAACAGATCAAAATATGCAACTCTCAAGCCAAAAGCATAAGATATCAAAGCCTGATGTTTGTCCCACACCTTACTAGCTGAACTACCATTCTGGATGCCTTGCTACCACAGTTCATTTCCCAACATTTTTACCAATTTCCTTTCCTGTTTCAGCTCCTGCAAATCCTTGGAAAGTTCCACACAGATCTGGGCTAGAAGGTCCTCTGCTATGACTTCCCGTTGGCCTGCAAAGTCGTTTAGCTCCTTCACCACTTGAAGGAAAGCATGGTATTGACAAAACCTACAAAGAAAAGACAATTATTTAAACTTAACCTGTTAACAAAGAACACTCTCCTCCTCCTCAAAACAAGAAAGAACTTCCAGGATTATACTTCCATGAAAATGGAAGTGTAATCCTTCATACTTCAATGAAGATACGGGTGATAAGAACAAGCATGGAGATATGAATTGGCATAAAGACAACCCTGATATTCCTAAAATTGGGAGTTAGTTTAGTAAAGAGACAACTTGGGAGGGAGAACACGTACATTTTTTAAAGCATGGGAATATAGAAAAAGTAGGCAGGCCTTTTTTTCTCCCTTTATCAATAAATGATTCCTTCTTAATGAGACAGTGGTTCTTCTGAACATATTGCTAACGAAAACAGCTACATGCATGCATGGAATATGGTAAAAAATGATGTACGTTTTTTAGTTGGGCACTAGCTTAGATGATTTAAAAAAGGAATTAAACCTGTTTATTGAAGATCTACCACTAACTGCTCTTGGCCATGATGGTTTTATATTTCTTGAGAAAGAAGACTGCTACAGACCAACCACAGAATACTAGTTGCTGGGGAACAGAACTATTTTTGAACTGTTTTTATTTCCTCATTCTCTGCTAGAGACAGAATACAATTTTGTTTGCTATTCTTATGTTAATAATGTATTGACCTCCCACAAAGATACTAAATGCATCTAAACTATATTGGTAGTCTGAATTGAATGTAGCCATATCCCTTATATGTCCCTTTTATGTCTAAACACACACACACAAACACACCTATAGGTAAAGCCTGTATCCAATTTATTAAGAAAATGAAGATTTGACAAAGATTTTTAGTTTTTATGCAAAGTTTTGTAATTTTCCTGGATGCACCTTTAGAATTATGTAAGAACTATATTCTAGGTATTTTTTTCTTCACTTTTTTTTACTCATATTAGCCATTAGAACATGGGCATACATTCTAAATATAATCAGTAACAAAAGCAGTTGCCAGTGATAAATCTGAATTGCAAGATCAATAATTAAAGCATACACATTGAGAGAGAGGGAGAGAAATTACTTCCTGAAGCAAGAAATCCATTTCCTGGATATGTAGACTAGATTGCTGAGCTGCCCAGTCAGTCCAATTACATTAACCAATGTTAAATTTCACTGAGTGACTGGAATGCTGAGTCCCACAGGTCTTCTTATAAACCTCAGAATCAAGTATGTTAAGTCATGTGGTTTTTGTTGCAATGTTCCTTTCATTGCCTCTCTTCCTGCTGATGCTCATACTAGTTCTGCAAAGTGGATGCAACTTTGGATCACATGTGCTGCTGCTCCCTAGGCATTCCTTTGAGGACTGCTGTTCTGAACAGTTTGCAAAGTCATCTTGCCCAGGTCTTGCTAAGCTCAAATTTAAAAACAGACAAGATTTGTCTGCTGGAAATATGTACAGCACTGGCTTCATTGCAGTTAAACTCATATGCTCACTGCTTACTTTGTGTCTGGATCTTCTCGAGATGTCCTCTTGGGAAGGTGCTTTTTTACAAGATTTCTGCAAAGGAGACAACATGCATAACATACAATATTTACCTGAAATGAAACCAAGAGTGAACTCATACCTACACTTTAAAAAGGTATACTGCCCCATTCAGACATATTTACCCTTCAATATTAGACTTTTAAGCAACTTCGGGCTGATGGACTTTGTTAGATGGAAATATACCAGCCTGGATAAAATTCTTATTTTATTAATTAAGTCCTATCTTTTCCTACTTTCTCCACATTTCATCTATCTCAAATCACGTATCAGATAGCCAGTCTACTTGAACTGAACTATGTAAGTTCTACATAAGGAAAAGTATTTCCTTTCCCTAAAACCTGAATCCAGGTATCTGTCAGCCCCATTGCCACCCGCAGTCCCTCATGCTTACCTCAGCTGCTTTGCATACGTCTGCTCAATTTCAGTCCGCTCTTTCACAAATTTGGCATATCTGTCCATCAGGTCCAGGCCCCACTGTGTGTGGCGCTCAATTGTGTCAAATTGATCCTGAAGGGGAAGAGGGGAGAAGTGTGACCCCATGAGGCTGAAAGTCCACAAACTTTTTCTGTGACCCAAACAGATTGTGTCACAAAGGCCTGGCAGAGATGATAAAAACAGGTGACCGTCAGCAGGGACTCACTAAAAGAATTCTGTGCAGGAAGAAAACTACGAGTAAAAGAAAAGCAATAACCAAACATGCAAATAACAGTTTGAAACACTATTGTCCCAAACAACCAGCCTTTAGTCTGAGGCTTGAGTCAAGAACGTGGATTTTAGGTCAAGGGTAGCACTCAGCTTCTGAGTGGCATGCCAGGGACTGTATCCATAAAAGTAATTGAGTCTAGACAAAAAACAGTCTTCAATACATGTATAATACACAGTTCTAATGGTTTCTGTCACTTGTATTTAATCATTTTGTCATGTCACATAAAAATGACAATCTGGTGGAAACCTTTGCAGTTCTAGCCATACTCATCATACTGCGGTATAGCTGTGGAGTCTCTAATTAATGTAAGATAAAATCTTCTATGCACAAAACCTAATGCCAATCCTCTAGGCTTGGAGGGTGGAAAATAGGGGGAAGGCGGGTCATTCTACTCATCATGCAACTCACATCAGCACAATTCAAGTTGACATTGCAAATTCTTCATTGTCTTTCATGCTACTAAACATCTAAGCAAGGGCCCAGGGTTTTTGTGCCTCAACTTATTATACTGAATAATATTAAAGAAATACATTACATTCCTATATAGCTTCCCTCCCCCCATGACATTCACCAGAAATCAGAACTTTTGTGAGTTTTACTCTTCACAAGAATTTTTACAACTCACAAGAATGTGGCTGGCAGACATTAAAGTCCAACCTTTTTGCACCCACTAATGTACACTTCATCTTCTCAATTTTTTGCAAATCACAGATGGTAATGTTTGTGCCAGGATCAATGTGGCAGAATTGTTATCTCAAGAGAGTTCTGTTTTTCAATACTTTAGCAAATTCAAAGCAGACGGTATGCCACGGTATCATACTTTTAATATGCCTGTCTCATAAAGAATAGAGTTCAGTTTTTAATTTAGTTGGAGCAATACCAGACATAGCACTACTACTGAGCTAGAAGTGATATACAGGACAAATATTATCCCTGAAGTACTATCCCTCCTATAAATAGGAGACATTCCTTTTCCACTTTTTGTTTTACTAATTACTTTCAAACATGAGAATGTTAAATCTAAAATGACAGGAACATTGTAGATTTATCAACAGATGATGAGCTAAACTTAAATTAAAAGCAACTAGATCAGGATTGTTAAAACTGACAATGATTATGTGCTATCAAGCCCCTGTTAATTTTAATAAGCACCCTGATTTTCTCCAGGATGATCTGGCCTCAACCTGGTCCTCCAAGTTTTTCAACACTGTCCACATTGTGACACCAATGGAACCCATCCACCTAGTTGTTGGTCATTCTCTTGTTCTTCTTTTCATGTGGTCTTTTTAAACTGAAAAAGCTTCGTTTCAAGCTCTCCAACTAAATAGGTTTGTGAGAAGAAACAAAATATATGTTGCAAAATGCTTATGATCTGCAAATGTGTTAAAAGAATTGACATGATTTAATGTTCAAACCAGCAGTAAACTATGTACTCTGAATTCAAGTACCCTAAGTACTAAGAAATCTGAATTAATAAAATTCTTGAACCACAATGGCTATTTTTATAAAAACAATTAGCAACTTAGTTATGTTCTGTATACAAAACATTTTGCCTCTATTAAGTAATTCATCCCTGATTAATTCTACTAGTATTTCCATAAAAACTATCACAGCAAGCTGCTATCTATGAGATCTAGAGAGAGTCACTTCCCAATTCTATGATACATTTTCTAACCAGAGATATCAATGCAAATATTTAGGCATAAGAAATTTAAATTCATATTTAAATTAAATAAATTAATATATGAATTCATATTGTAATATGAATTCCACTCTTTTGCCTCCAACACATTCTGTTACATTTCGTTCATATGCTACCTCAATAAATCAGGGAACTGGTTGGAAGATCTAAAATAAAATTGCAGCTAGCCTTCTT
This sequence comes from Laticauda colubrina, assembly GCA_015471245.1. Taxonomy (NCBI): domain Eukaryota; kingdom Metazoa; phylum Chordata; class Lepidosauria; order Squamata; family Elapidae; genus Laticauda; species Laticauda colubrina. The sequence goes on along the minus strand of BLBF01000021.1, from coordinate 31,413,618 downwards.
CCAATTGGTTTCTTTTTCACATCCAAAGCAATGTGGAAAGGATGTGAAGAGAGACAGCAGAGGACAGAACATTGTTCCCTTGCCGTCTCTTCTCCACATTTTGGGACCTTATCAGCTGAAGAGGGATGGCTCCAATTCCTTCTTTGGCATTATTTTCAGCCCAGCATGAAACCTACAGCAATTCTAGAGTAAAGCCTGCAAGCAGGGGTGGGATTCTACCTGCTCCGTCTGGTTCTATAAAATGTTGTTATGATTCTGCCCAGTTAGGAGAACCAACAAATTGCACCACTGGCTGGTCCTCCTCGACCACTCATTCCTTACCTGACATGTGTGCCATTCAACTTGCATGCACTTGGCAAGTTGCTATTTTTCCTCCCCCCCAACCATCAGCTGTTCTGCTGTGCCGGGAGATTTAGATTACCTAGAAAGCAGGAAATTGTCGGATTTCTTGCTTTCTAGTTAATCTAAAAGCAGAGCTGAACCTTCCTTAGGACTGAAACTTCTATTTTTCAGTGTAGATTCAGGTAGCAGATTGCAGAATCATAGATCTCTAAGTGAATCTGTGATTCTGTGAGCAACTCAATCTGCCTGCCTGCTTTGCCTGAATTGCTCTTTTTTAATAAAAAATTGAATATTTACATAAATATTTATAATATTTACATACAAGCCACGTCACCCAGTCACATGACCAAGCCACACCCACAAATTAGGCCATGCCCACAGAATCGGTTGTTAAGAAATTTGAATCCCATCCCTGCCTGAAAGTGATGCCCAAGTGACAAATGCTCTGAGGCACTTGCAATGGGTAGGCTTTAGAGCTGAAGAATGCCAATCATTGTGAGAAAAGCATGCCTTTAATTCTTAATACAGAAGCTGCATCTGCTGGGGAACAGATTTTCACTAATGCTGGTGGAGTAAACCATCCTGAAGCCAGCACTTGGGTTGAATGGGGGATGTTTTTTTCTCAGCTCTGGAGTCCACTGAAGTCATCTGGCAATCTTTCCCTTCCTTTACTTGGCACCTTATTTTAAGACTAACTACTTGCAGCTGGGCAATGTTTAAGGAAGATTTCTAACAAGTTCCCTTTCCATCCTGAATGCATAAAACAAACCACTGTTTGACAACTTATTTGAAAATAAGGATGCATTGTGTTCCAATATTTAAAATTAATTACTTGGAACATAGGTAGTAACTACAGCATCTTGAGTGAGCAGTCCAGATCCTGCATTCGTACTCCGGACTCTTTTGGGTAACTCAACTTTCACTGAACAATGATAGCAAAATTTCTTCCCTTCTTTTGAATGATTGGTATTGTTAGGCTCCAAAAACCAAGAAAAACACAAAGAGTTACTTCTGAGCAGTTTCCCTTATTGTTTGTCACCTACAGATGAGATGGATGGCACAAAAATCAGATAGATAGGCAGGCAGGCAGAAATCTTGCCAAGCTAAAACAACAATTTGCGTCATTACAGATATATTCTGAGAACTTCTAGGGAGGGGCTGACTTGATCCTATTTCTGCCAACCAAACTATCCAAACATTGCTGTGTCTTGGTTATCTGGAATGCAGCTCCTCCCTCCTGGGAATCCAGACTACATTCTGCTACAGGTATAAATTATACAATACTTTCTTGAAGCTTTGAGATGCACAAACTCTATGCAGGGCAGTCACTGAGAAAAGGGGCTGCCTCCTGGATGCTTCCTTTCTCTCCTCAAGAATATCCCCAGTACAGTATATGTTATCAGCTTCCTCTAGATTAGACCAGGGGTCTCCAACCTTGGCAACTTTAAGACTTCAGCTCCCAGAATTTTTGCTTTGCTGGCTGAGGAATTACATAAGTTGAAATCTGTAAGTCTTAAAAGTTGACAAGGTTGGAGACCCCTGGACTAGACAATGATGATAAGGGGGTGCATGTGTCTCAAGGTTATGTAGCAGCAGCAACACTTCCCCTGGCTGTCATCTAAATGCCATTTTGGGAGGAAAACCAATGTTTCAGTATTATGATCATTACCATAACAATGTTTCAGAAGAGACATGAAAAGCAAAGAAATATAGGTAATCTTTGGCTGATGAAAATAATTGAGTCCAAAATTTCTGTTGCTAAGTGAGACATGTGTTAAATGAGTTCTGACCCATTTTACAACCTTTCTTGACACATTTGTTAAGTGAATCACTGCAGTTGTTAAGTGAATAACATGGTTGTTAAATGAATCTGGCTTTCCTATTGACTTTGCTTATCAGAAGGTCACAAAAGGTGGTCACATGACCCCAGGGGACTGCAACTGTGATAAATAGGAGTAACTTGCCAAGCAGTCAAATTTGGATCACGTGACTATGGCGATGGTTGTAAGTGTGAAAATCAGTTGTAAGTTACTTTTTTCAGTGCCGTTGTAAGTTCAAGTTGTTACTAAATGAACTGCTGTAAGTCAAGGACTACCTGTATTGCATCCAATAAGAGGAAAAATCTTAACAATTGCTAAAATGAATGATTTTAGCTTCATGCTTTTTCACTTAATCACTTGGCCTTCCCAAAATCTGGTGATTTCATGATGAATCAGGCTATAACTCCCATCCCTCTGCAACCAGTACTGCAATCAGCCATGCTTGCTAGGGAAAATGGAAATGTAGTCCCCAAAACTTGAAAAACACAACAGTGGGAACTGATTTAGATCTTGACTGCATTTATAATGCAAATGTAAAACAACCCTTAAACTGACAGCAGATTCATATAAAGGAGTTCATTATAAAAAGACATTTAAAACATACTTTAAAAAGATGGACTTTACCACTTGCTATAAGGTTCAGACAATATGCTAAATTTCTCAGTTCACTAATATAAAGAACATTATATCTTGTTTCACTGATTTTTTTTATTGAAACATTCACACAAGGATGTGATCTGTGTTGCCATAGGGCTTCTTGTAGGGCTTCCTACAAAATGGAGGCCATTTTGAAGGGCAGGAGACATGCTTTCTGTTTAATCCTCTGGCCTTCCCAATCTGGTGTTCTCCAAATGTGTAGGATGACAGCAGCTAAGGATTCAAGGGAACTATTCACTGAAGGTACTCAGCTGAGTATTTATGCGCGAATACATAGACAGGGCTATAATTAGGTTAGCCTGATTATTATTACATATATCATTTTAAAAGGATGGAAGGAGAAAACAACAGGCTTTGTCACAGATAATTCTTTTGAAGGGTGGCTCTGAACTCAACTGGGAATAATTCCAACTCAAACTACTTACTAGAGATAAGGAAAGATTTTTATCTCCACTAGTTATGTGCTTCCTACTAATGTAAATTAATCATCAATAAACTGAGTAACATTTAAGAAAATAATTTTCCTAAGTCTTTTTTGATTTTTGTCTCAGAGTTTTAGAGATAAGATAGCTTTGATCTGAAGTCAGACACATACATCTGACATCAGTACAAATGTCTGACATCAGTACATAAATCTCACATCAGTACATATATCTGACATCAGTACAACTGAATGGGTTTAGAAGTATTTCACAAGAAACGTTTTGCACTCTCCTGTACACAATAGAATTCCTATTCTACAAGGCCCCAAATTCTTGCTTTGGATAACTTAGAACTGTGTCACTTGCAGTCAGACCTTGGTATTGCATGCAAAATTATACATAGAAATGTTTTTCCTATTAAGTGACTTTTTTTGTTTTAATCGTAATAATACATGCACTAACAAACAACCACTTTAAATTCAATGTAAATTGTTCTAAACTTGACTGTAAAAATATGATTTCTGTAATAAAATTGTCAGTCTGGAATGCTCTACCTGAGTCAGTTGTTTCTGCAACAAATTTTCAGTTTCAGTCACAAACTGACTTCCATGGACCTTACATCATACTTAAGTGATTAGTAGAGAGGGCGTGCATAAGTGCACTAAGGTGCCTATCATCTCTGTCATTGTATTTTTATTCTTGTTCTCATTTTTATTTGACAAATTCTAATAAATAAATAAAAATCTAGCAAATCAATTTCAGACAGAATCCTTGGATCACTGCCAATTCATTTTATACAATTGTTTTAGCCAAAAGAAATTTTGTACTATGAGTTCCAGTGTAGATTTAAGACATAATTTCAAAATCACTCCAACAGTTTATTTGTCAAACATCAAGAGATAAGTTTGGGGTCTACCATCACCATATCTATGTCAGATTTTACACATTCATCCCTAATAATGCTGATGAGTTAACAGTGTTAATTTCACTTCAATGCAGAGATAAACATGGAGGAATTGCAACCTGCCTATCATTCAGAAAAAGAGAAAGAGAAAAATGGCAATGAGAAGAAATTGGCAAATAATTTTATGGTAAAGAATCTAAAGTTTAAAAGTTGAAAGCAGAAATTCCAAGAATTTGGGTAACTTTTCTGCTGATATGTAAATCGAAAGACTATTGAAATGGCAAAGTTTCTGAATCTATAGCAGAGTATTTGAAGTAGAAATAAATGTAGAAATAAACAATAGTCCTAAACATAGTTGCTATTTAGGAAGCCCATAAGACATATTTTAGGCAAGCATATCTGAAATGTGCTAAAATTCCCCTGTCAATCGCTAATGGAGACATTTTGAATTCATTGACTGGAACAAAGGAAATTTGATACAGATTTCTTTGTAAAGAACAAGCTCATTTTGAAATCTTTTTCTGTATTACCATATAAATCCCCCCCCAATAAGCTTACATTTGCATATACAAGATTAATTGTGAAATAACCTAGTTTAACCCCTTGAACGCATTCAATGTAGTTCATTTTTTAAAAAATATTCTTTTAGTGGAGGTCAAAGCAGCTCACTAATTCTCTATTAATTTATAATGCAGAGTTAAAGGAAGAAGGAAAGAATAAGATTGACCTCAAGATTTATAAGTTTGCTTTTCAAATAGTACTATTTTTAGACCACTATCCAAATATTAGCAACATGAATATGTCAGTCAAACTGGCAACACCTCTCCAAATATATGTTCAGATATTCAGAATTGCACTGCATTTTCTGTTCCACAATATATGTTTAAAAATAAAGTAAAAGGTTTTGTGAATTATGCTCACAGCAATCAAACCCATCCAAACTCACTATCACTACTATTCCAATGCAAATCAGAATTGTTTTATTTTACTAAATAATCAGATACTTGTATCGAAAGTTAGAACCACCCCTCTCCTGGAAAAATGAAATATTTTAGGATATACTAAAAAGGCAGAATATTTCCCCGAAAAGAGAAGTAGAAATCCAAGGAGGCAGAAACTCAGCCTTCCCACCTTTGTCAATGGGCCATTTTACATAATAAAGCTCTACCTCCTTCAGGCAGATCCATAATAGGAATCCCAAAGCCCTTTCATTACATCATCATCCAGCAAGGCTCAACCAAGCCTGGTACTCAGGACAGCCTACAGCAGTGGTCCCCAACCTTTTTTGTACCAGTTTCACTCAGAAACACTTTTTCCAGGACCGGCAAAATCAATTCTTCCCCAATAGTAAAGGGCTTCTTTACTATTTCTTTACATATTCTTATATATATTTTAATCACGATTATTCATTCTTTGTAGTCCGGTACAAAATGATCCACGGACCGGTGCTGGTCCGGGGCCCGGTGGTTGGGGACCCCTGGCCTACAGAATTGCACCTGCATGCCCCATGGGAGTCTGACAACCAATCAGAATACAAGCTCAAGTTCAAATCCCAACAGAGGGCATAAAACCCAGGAACTCTCAGCATCTCTTCTCTTTTCACCCAGGATCTCCAAGGCATGTGATCCTGTCTGTTCATCAATCAACCTTCTTTCCAAGCAACTTCCATGAAACCTGTGTCTTTTTCTCACTTGGAACTGAACCCAGAAGGATATTTCTCCCAACAATTGTGTTTCAATTTTAGTTGTGAATTTAAGCAATGATAATCTACTTTCTAAATCCTACCGTGTTTCTCATATAATAAGGCCGGGTCTTATTTTTTTTTGGCCCTGAAAAAATGGCTAGGCTGTCTTTTCAGGGGTGACTTAATTCCCCCCCTTGCATCTTTGGGCAGGTGGGCGGCGATGGCTTGGATACTGACCTCGGCGTTGATGGGGCACTTCGTATCAGGGTCAACGCAGGCAGCACCATATCCGGTGTGCAACAAAAGTACTGCCTAACGGCAAGCCCCCCCCCATTCCCCGCCATTTCCCATGTTTTAATATAACAGGCCTATAATATAGGCCTTAATTTGGCGGGGAGGGGCTTAATTTCATTTCAAGCCTATAAAACATGCTGGGACTTCCTATTGAGGGAGGCTGTATTGTTGGAGAAACAGGGTAATGAAAACAGATTCTCCAAACTAGAACTAAAACAAGCCAAAAAAAAAGCGAATAACTGCAAGAGGATATAATTTAATTTAACACAAATAAAGTAGATTCAGATTTACTCGTTCATTTTCAGACAAAGTGACATTATATTTAGAACACAAACCTTTGCTACCATTTAAAAAAAAATTCTAGACCTCAGGTTTAAAAGATGTGAAATAAAGCTGTAGCCTGAGCAGAATCAATACCCGAGTTATGTTTTCTTTCCCAAGGTACTCAAATACACGATCAATTTGTTAATCCACCAAAATCTGAAACCACAGCTGAAGGGATGATGTCCTGCCCTATAGTCCTGGATCTCAAAGTTAATTGAAGGATCCAGAACTTTATAAGACAATATGTTTTGAAAAATTAGATGGAAAGATTGAAAAGCTAGCATTGCAAGTTCCAAATTTTGTACAAATTACTTTTGGTTAACAATATAAAAACAAGATGTTGAAACTGTGAAAAGAGTGCATAGAAGACCAACAAAGATGATTAGGGGCCTGGAAGCTAAAGCACATGAAGAATGTTTACAGGAACTGGGATGGCTAGTCTAGTGAAGGACCAGGGGAGACATGATAGCAGTGTTCCAATATTTGAGGGGTTAAGTTATTTTCCAAAGCACTAGAAGGCAAGACAAGAATGGATGGAAATTAAAAAAGAAGAGAAGTAACCTAGAATTAAAGAGAATTTTTCTAACAGTGAGAACAATAAACCAGTGGATGGTTTGCCTTCAGGTATTGTGGGTGCTCCATCAACGGGAGCTTTTAAGAAGAGAAATGTGAATTTTAGCTCATGCAAAGTGTGTTTGTGATAGTGAGATGTACCTCAAAATAGTAATTACTGCATTTTAAAGCAACCAGTTTGTCTAACAACCAGTTTTACCCATGCATATCATTGGCTCATACACATATGGAATTGTTCATATACAACAGCTATGTTTGGAGAGAAGATATGGAGAGAAAATATGCCGTCTAGCATATTTTTTTTATTTTTCTCTATTAGCTTCTGAGACCTATCTTGGAAACTCACGAGAAGTGGAATAGGAGAAAGAGCTATCTTAGAATCCAAAGAAATACCTCAAAACCCCTGTAAGTAACCTGGAGACAGCAGATTTCCCAAAAAGTTTAGAGCCAAGGAAATTCTACATCCAATAAATATCCAATTCTTGAACTAATTAGTTCAATTCTTGAAGTAATCAGAAAAATATTTACTTTTGTGTGTTGACTCATCAGTACTGGATGTGAGTAGAACCTCTTAAAGGCTAAAACTCTCTTACAGCATTTTTAAGCTTTAAGCAAAAAGGCATTTTTTTTGTATTTTTCAGAGTTCTCTTCTGCAGACAAAAGAAAGAGCTTTTAGCTATATCTTGAGAAAACTACATAATTTTTTTTAAATCCTAACCTGGAGCTTCTACGTCTGAAGGACAATTCCCATAATGGCAGAGATTATGGGAACTGCTTTCTCATTTATTAGAAGGGCACCAAGTGAAAGCTGATTCTACATATTAGAGAAACAGAGATTTTCCCGAACTCACTGCATTTCTTTGCAAGCTTGTTTTTCCAAATGCTTGAGAAACACTGCCACAATCTATTATGTTACTAATGAAACAAACAAGAAAACTAATATTCAGTGGGGATCACAGCACTGTGTAGATTGGGGAATGTCCAACATTTGGCAACCTCTGGACTTCAACTCCCAAAATTCCTCAAGCAACACTGCATGTTGGCACTCTTTCCCCATATAAAATGGATAGACCTACATTTAATGTAGTTGATCTTCACTGACTTCCCCACCTTTGAGGACTTCAGCTCTCTTCCTCAGGAGTTAGGTTTGAAGGCGTTTTCGCCCTTCCAGAGGCTCAAGAGAAGCCTCTGTAGCCTCAGGAGGCCGAAGAATGGGCCTTCTGGAAATACCAGAAGTGCCAAAACTTCATTCACCCTAGATTCCTGAGGCTTCCCTCAAGCCTCGGGAGGGTGAAAATGGCCTCCCCCAGGCTCCAGAGGCCCCCCAGAGACTGAAAATGGGCACTTCTGGGATTTCCAGAGGGCCAGTTTTTTGGCCTCCCAAGGTTGCAGAGGTTTCCCTCGAGCCTCTGGAAGGCCAAAAGTAGCCTCAAACGGGCTGAAAATCCGGGAGGAGTGCACATGCGCAGTGCAGGTAAGGGGGTGGGGGGTGTTGCATGTTGCGTGCACATGCACAGGGGGGAGGGGCATATTGCATTGTGGGTGCCAGTGCCTGCTTGCTTTCAGCATACCATAACAAAAAGGTTTACCATCACTGCTGTAGATGGTAAGACTTCAATTCCCAGCAGGCATCGTTAATGTGGATAAATAGTCAGGCTCTCTAGGAATTCTAGGAGTTGCCGTCTAATCTCTCTGAAGGGCTCCAATGCTGGGAAGCTCCAATGCAATATCTCAAAGGGATTCTCCCTTGGCACATTCTCAGCACCTCTGGATTTTCAGCAGGCCTAGAACCAAACCTGAACAGATCCGAAAAAGACCCCACAATGTTCTTAAAAGTGATTTTTCTTTTAGATCTCCTGAAATTTCTCAAGGACTGCTTTCTTAAAGGCCATTGGCAATCTTGCCTTTAGTAACAATTTTTTTCTGCTTCCAAAAAAAAGAAGCCTCGAGAACCTTTGAGTTCTCTGTTCATTTCTCTGTACCTTGCAGCTATGTTAAGAGAACTCATTTCAGAACATCTTTCAGCTAGGAAAGTGGCTCCCTTGCTGCAAAGATTCCCGTGGCCGGCTATTGTGACATCTCCTTTCTTCTGGATGGATTGCCATTTCCTAGCAACAAATGAATATAATCAGATCAAGTCTTTCTCTCAAATGCTATAACCAATGTAGGAATCTTCACTCACCACACTCTGAAACAGTGCTAAAACACATCTACATCTACCCTTCTTCAGGGTGGGCAAAGACAAGGAAGCCAAGTCTTTGACTGAGTTGGGGACGTGAAGGGTAACATGACAGATGCTCTTATCCTTTGGGGTTAGGAAATGAAAACCAGATTTTGAAAACAAAAATTGGAGTTTTGTCCAATTGCAGAAGAGGTTTTTCAGGCTATCTTTCTGGCAAGGCTTTTAAAACACAGAATTCTATCACTATTGCACAACTGGAAAAAAAGAAAAGAAAAATAATATATATCTTCCAGGCACGGCATTTTTTACAGCAGACACTGCAAATAAATCAGCACAGAAACCCTTTTTATGCTGACAAATTTTCACATCTGTGGTGGAACTGCCTCATCCAGAAAGTATCCAGAAGAGGATTGGTTGAAAGACAACATTTGCATATGCGCCCTCTATTCTTCTTTTAAAAACTATCTGCTTTCTTTCTTTTTAGTTTTATCATAAAAAGCTTTTTAGTTTTATCATAAAAAATAAAATAATAAAACAAACAAGCAAAATGAAATAAAACAAAAGCATAGATTTAACCCTAACAACAAAAAAGAAAAAAAAATAGGGAAAAGCAATCAATTAAATTTAAAATTTAACATGTAGGATCCATCCTGGCTGGGTGCTGAAAGAAATGAAAAAGCAGTAATTTTTCCTCTATCTGCTTAAGAGATCCAAAGATCCAAGTAATTCATTGCAAAAAGCCACATAAGCAACAAACTTCTCACACTGGTAGATGGACAAGACTATGCTGTTTGGGAATTATCTTTTCCAACAAGGCAAAATGAGGAATCCATTGTTTTCAAATTGCTATTGGACTACAACTCCAACAATTCCTAATTACTGGCTGTAGGCTGATGGGAATTAGGTCGAAAATGTCTGAAAAGACCCAGGTTTCTTATCTATCCATTTGGCTTTAAATCTCGGACAACAGGGATACCTGACTTTAACTCATATAAACTTTTTAAAAATCCCTCATTGCCACTAATTCACATGTTTGTTTTTGACAAATGTTGCCCAAGTGTTAAAACCTCAAGATTTTGTCACTATCCTGACAGGATTTTAAAATTTGAAGGCAGAATTCTTCATCTAATTATAACAGCCTGAGTCAAGCACAAGAAATTTCTGGAAGACTTGCCAGTAAGATAATTCCTCATAAAAAATATGAAGCGACCAATAGGTCAGAACATCAAACAATAATTCTTCTATAATGGATAAATACAAAAAAAAATGCATTTGTTTAGTCTACCAGCAAAATATAGCAGGATAGAGAGATTTCACTACAAAGTTCCCAATTTTAGCTCTTAGCAACAGCAACTATACTGTTTCAGCTCTCCATATCAGGATACTTTATGAGTCCATCAGATCCATTCTCCAGCTTATATTTGTAAAGAGGAAAAGTCTGTAGGCGGACAAAGGTGCCAAGGTGCACAGTTGAAAATAGCAAATCAGGGATGTGAGCCAGCTGGGCGCCTGGTAGTTTCTGCTCAGTGGAGGGCATCAGAGTTGTAAGCTGACAGCACAAATTGATACTTTCAAATATGAAAGCTAAAAAAAAAAAAAAAAAGACTGAAGAACAAACTGTTGCTTCCAAGAACTGGGACATCTGGCAGAAAGGACAGGCTAGTTGGCTGTCGATTACTGAGTTCTTGGCTGAGAACGAACCTTAAAGTAGGATCCTCCCAGAACTGAGATCCTAAGGGGGGATTACAAAAGGAAATACCAATCTTCCCACACACAGCAAAGTTGGGAGGGGAAACAACTGGGGGAATGTTTACAGAGAATAAATCCTATTGCAGAGACCTGATAAACAGAACACAGGCTTATTCTGAAGACGAACAGAGACAGCACACAAAGAACACAGGACCTAAATTGACAAGCACACTGTCTCCAAATGTTCAAGCCACACAATCTATACTTCGGGATACTTGGAGGAAGTCTTCGCCCTCTGGATGAACTAGGAATACTGGTCCCTGAATTCCCAGCCAGGATGCCTCATTGATGCTGGAAATTATACCTAAGACTTGTATGTACAAAGCATGTATTCAGTCATGAAGCACTGGATTTAGCACAAGGCAGGAGAGAGCATCACTGTTAAAAGATATGCCAAGACTAATTCAGGTTCCAATCTAAGCAAACCCACTATTCCTTCAGCCTCCAAGCTGCAAAGCAATAATTGCTGCAGCTCTTAAAACGCTTGTTCTTATAATAAAGATGAAAAACAAAGAATACAGTAGTCATTGACTTACAGCCGATTGTTTAGTAACCATTCAAAATTATAACAGCAAAATTATAACAACAGGAAAAATGATTTATGACTGGCTCTTGCACTTATGACTATTGCAGCATTCCCCCTCACCCCCAAGTCACACAATCACAATTTGTGCCCTTGGCTACAGATGTATTGTATTTACAAAGTTGCAGTGTCCTCTCTTCATGTTATCATTTGCAATCTTCTTAGCTGGCTTCCGACAAGCGAAGTCAGTGGGGGAAATCAGATTTGCTTATCAACCATGTGACTCATCTAACAACTGCAATGATTTGCTTAACAACAATGGCAAAAAAAAAGGTTGTAAGATTGTGTATGACTCACTTAAAACCACCCTGCTTAGTAATGGAAATTCAGGTCCCAATTGTGGCCATAACTGAGAACCTACAGTTGAATGTATTCCACCTGTCCCTCTGAAGCAACAAAAGCAACATTCAAAAAGAATGGGCCACAATTGGACACAACCTGACAAGCATCAAAAACAAAGCTATATAGATAGTGGCAATCCTTGCCCACATTCACAATGAAAGCAAAGGCAAATCTGCAGCAGACAAGTTCAGCTGTATGATCTCAAGCACTCCAGTGTCAAACTAGATTGGAGAAATGGCTTAACCTCCCTTCCCCATTCATGCAGTTTACTTAATACACCCAAAGTCCATGGTTTCAGACTCACGAGATGAAAAACAATGTACTTTTCCAATCTCCACCAGATCTCCAAAGCAAGGATTTTAAATCAGAATGTGTGATATAAAATTGAAAACTTCCTCTTTCCATTGTTATTTCCTCCAACACTATTTTTTATATTAAATGCAGTAAACAAAAGCAGAATGAATTAAGTAGGATAATTTTAAAGTTAAATTTACTTTTTAGATGAATATATGTTATAAACAAAATGTATAACTCTTTGGAGAAGCTAAAATTAATACATGAGCAATTGTCAGAATCTTTATTTTTTTCCTTTTTATTGAAACAAGGAAGCGTGCTAAAATGTAAGCACTCAAAAATTACACTAACACATGAAATGCACTTATATGAATGTTGGAATTTTGGAAAAAAATATTTGAAATTCTCAAGGAAAGTTGAGGAGAAAATCTAATCATCCCTCTCATGTGGATATGTTTCACAGAGAAAAAATATACAGTGGAGCCTCGGGTTCTGACCATAATCTGTTCTCGGACTCTGGTCGTGACCCAATTTGGTCATGTTTGGAAGCACAGCTGACTGCGCATGCGTGCAATTAAAAAAATGGTGCCAAAGGGGAAATTGGTGTGGAAAGGGCATCTTTTCATGCTGATTTTGTTCATCACCCAATTTTTGAATCATGACCCGATTCAAAAATTGGGCAGATGTTTTGTTTGCCACCTGATTTAGTCACGAACAAGAGTGTTCGCGACCCTAGGTTCTACTGTACACAAGGAGTATGATGTTTCAATTGCAAACCATATATTTATATATGGAGTTTAACATACTATGCTCTCAAAACTGCAAAAATTCAATCATAGACACTTTCCCCTCCAATGCAAAATGCTATTCTAGTCATTTTACTTCATGATTATCCTGCTTAACTGATTTAACTGCTAAGCACATGGATAAAAATTGATTTTTTTTAAAAAAAAGATTAATTTTTAAAATTTAAAACAATTTTTTTTAATTTAAATTGGATTTTTTATTTTTATCAAATTTATTTTAATAAAATGCTTTTGGAGTATAAAACTATCTAAAATAGATTTCTATTTAAGATCTATTAATAATTTAGTTTATTCAGCATGAAATGGAGCTTAATTATGTACCATCAGGCTATATATTCTCATTCTGCAATATTTATATTTTTGGTAAACTCATTCAATGAATCCAAGTTCTGCAAGCTGAGATAACATGCACTGCATTGATGCATTCGCACAATTTCACAGTATCCATGAGATGATAAATCATAAAACAAAGTTCAGGAATATTCCTTTATCCCATTGTTTTGCAAATCTATGTACACTGCAAACTGTATGATTGTTTGAAGAGAAATGCATCTGTACCACCATGCTTCTAAGTGTGAGGGCAAGCAGTAAAAATGAAAGTGAAACCTTCTAAGCAGCTCATAAATATAATATTAAAGAGCACCTGTCATTTCAGATCCATCATGGCAGCGCTTGTTAGCGAGCATCCACTCACCTGTTGCCTGCCACTTCTTTATCTTGTGTCACTGCCGCATCACCAGCCATCCCATGAAAGTGAAGGGACTGTTGATGAATCAACAGCGGTTCAGAGGAAGAGCCGTTGTGGGACCAGAGGTGATAGTTGCTCTTTAAAAATTATGATTTGAGTTGATTTAAATCAAGCTTTTTTTTACTAGTGATTTAAATTGTGATTTAAATTGTAATTTAAATAGACTTGCTTAAATCAAATCCACCCAGGCTAAGCACATTCATAGCCTAGATTGTGGGGGGAGGTGTCAAACTCCTAGCCCACGGGTCGGTTGCATCACGGTCACCCCCAGTTTAGTGAAGGGAAAGTAACGCTATGTCACTTGATGTAATGACAGTTTGACACCCTGACCTAGGCAAATTAAAATCAAAGGAGTTTTAGAACTTCATCAATCAGCTTGGTTGATTGATAGTGCCTGCTTCAGAACTGTATGAACCAGGAATAGACATTCTAAATCCCAGGCAGCAAATCTGGCCTGCTCTGTTTTCTCTAGTAAAGCAGAATTTATCTGCTCTATTTTGTGTTGAGTTACAAGTAATCCCCAACTTAGTACTGTAATTGAGCTTGCTATTATGGTCATAAGTCATGCCAGTTGCCAAGCAGGTCATCTGGTGACTGATCCAATTTTACAACATTTTTCTACAGCAGTCATTGAGCAAACCCATCAGTCATTAAGTGAACCCTGTGGTTATTAAACAAACCCATTGTCCACAATGGATGTTTTTCGTCAGAAACCTGAAATAAACACCAGTTTCTGGCAAAAGTATTATAAATTGTAATTTTGTGACTGCAAGATATCACAAATGATCACAATGGTGGGCCGGCTTTGAGTGCCCAAAATGCAATCATGTGTCTGTACTTATAGCATAGAACCAGGTCCAAATATCTTTTGGAGGGGTATCCACTGAAAAACTTTTGAAAGTTGCTAAAAGACTGGTCATAAAGTAAAGACTAACTGAACTGAATATCAATTTCTGGAGTGCTATTATAGAAACAAGAAAAACAAGCTCTTCCACATACATCACATTCTCCTATGAGCTGTTCAGAGCATCCAGTAGTGGGAGGTGCTTAGTCTCCGCATTCACAGGCTGAGCTTGATTTGTGAAACGCTCCTCCTCCACCACGTAACTCCTCCTCAGCATTCCCCAGTTTTTGCTCCCCAGCGTTTCCCCAGCCTCGTGCAAGACAGGCAGTGCTTTGGATGCTTCTTTAACTGAAACGGGAACATTAACAGGTTTGATTGCAATTCGGTTTCTTTTGGTTTTCTTTGTCTTCAGCCTTCAATCATTTAGCAGTCTGAGAGTCCGGTTTAAGAGAAGCGCTGTTTGCGCCCCCCCCCCCAAAAAAAAGAGGTGGCGGGAGGATTTTGGTGTTGCTCTGCACCACCTCCCCACAGCCAAAATTTCCTTTCTTCTGCCAGTTTGATTGCTGCTGTGTCTTTAAATCCATTTGCTTGCTAGCGGCTTGATCTTTCGTTTTTAAAAGTCGTATCACTTTTACCCCCCGCCCTCCGAATGCCGTTTCTTCAGTGGGGAATTTAATTAGGATTAATTCCCCTTTTCTTCTCCGCCATTCTGTTGTTGTTGCGAACTCAGGCTTCATTTGAGCTCTGGTTTCGTTTGCAAGGCGGGAAGCTGCTGCTGAGAAGCGCATGAAAAAACTTTAACTGCTGGAGGCCATCTTGAGTGCCACCTCGTGGCTGCGCGCCTTGTCTGTCTTCCTGAGCTGTGTGAGGTATTTTCTGCTCGAAGCAGCAGAATCCCTGCAGGATTCTGAGAGCTGTTTTACCCTCGTTTTGGCTACCTGCACTCGAGGATAATTAATTCACTTTTAAAATTGTTGGCTTAATCCTCACAGCCTTATTCTCAGTGGCACAGCAGCAAGCACCTAGGCCAGTGTCCATTTGTTCAGGGAAGCTGCTGAAGGCCCTTTCAATCACCAATCTGGGCCTTAGGCGTTCGCTATTTGGCTAATTGGATCACACATTAATCTTGGTTGCCCTATTCTTAATATTGGAATACATATATATCGCTACTCACAGGAGCAATTACAATAATTATTACAATCATAATAATCACTCATGGTAACAAACTATTTGACAGTATAATATTTTAATTTTCAATAAAATATTATTACTGGGATACGACTTATTATATCTATATATAGACACCAGTAAAATAAAAAGAATAAATAAAATAAAGGGGGCAATAAGAACTTGATCAGGGCAACCGTTCTTGACTCAGATTGGACCCTGGGCATGCCAACCGCCTTGTACACAAATTAAATTCAATTACTGTTATTCTAATTTTAACCAAAATGGCAGATGGTAGCACCTCTCAGGCCCCTTGCTTGAAGGCAAAAGCCAAATCAAAACACAGTGGAAATTCTAAAGCCTCAGAAAGGGACGTCTTAAGATGCCATAAGGCCTTACAAAAGCAAATAGACAGGCATACTCGAGAGGTCCACAGGTACCCCCTCTTCCAGTCCGTCAGTTTCCTCGCGCCCTCCTCCTCCTCTAGATCTCTCCCTTTCATCCAGGCGCAGCTTGACTCCACAAGGACAACAGGTCCAGGTGTCTGGAACACCATCCAGACGGGCCCCTGAAGCCACATTCACTCTGACAGCTGCTGGTCTTCGACAGAGTGACAGTTTCATTGAGGAGGTCCCAGAAAGAATGAAAGCCTGGATGGAGATGGGTTTTCGCCAAGGGATTGCAGCGAGGCTTCAACACGCAGTAATGTCCAGACCTTACCCTATGGCTACCGACCAAGAGCCCCAACCACTGAGGTCACTGACCAGGTCGGAACAACACCAGACTCAGGTACATTTACAGGGGGAGACCCCCCTCCAAGGGCCGGAGGAGGAGGAGGAGGAGGAAGTAGATCAAATCTTTCAAATGGCCGAGTCTGAAGTGGGATTAATTAACGATAGCGAGCCCCTGTCAGAGACAGACCCCTTAGAAGGGGAAATGTCTGAGGATGAGGGTCTTATTCCTGACCAGCCTGCTTTTACAGGCTTATTTCGGCCACAGCTTTTCAAATCTCTCTTGTTCAAGGCAAAGAACATTGCAGGCCTAAACAAGCCAAAAACTTCTAACACACCTGACTCTTCAGGGGAGGAACCAGAGGACATGATCTTCAACCAACCGGTAGTTGAAGCAGAGGTAATTCCAGTTCCAGCCATATTTTCGGACCTGGTGCAGAAGCAGTGGGCTTCTGCAGCGGTACACACCTCCCCAACTGGACATGATAGGAAATACTTCAACTTGGACCCTGACTTTGCAAAGTTACTGGGTACTCCCAAGGTAGACGAGCCTATAGTGGCGTTAGTGTCCCCCTCTATTCCCAGTGAGGCACTGGAGGCCTTAAAGCCGGAGGAAAAACGGCTTGAGCTAGCCCAACACAGAGCTCATCAGTCTGACACGTGGGCTATCAGATCAGCCACAGCCGCCTCCTTCTTCATGCGGTCGTCTCTTAGATGGCTTCGTCTTTTGAAACAACACGTTCCTTCTTCTAACATCAGGGCGCACCAAGACATCACCAAACTTACGGCAGCTGCTGAATTTTCTGCCGATGCTACCTATCACGCAGTCAAGTTTTCAGCAAGGGCCATTGCCTCACATGTCACTGCGTGTCTTAACTTGCTATGGTTAAGACACTGGCAAGCTGACTTCAAACACAAATCCAAGCTGGCCTCATCCCCCATTGTGGGAGATAGATTGTTTGGTCCTTCCCTGGATCCGCTACTAATTGAAATACGCAAAAGAAGAAAATTCTCCCTTCTCTTTTTCGGAAGTCAGATCTCAGAAGCCCCCAGTCCTTTCGGAGGGGATCCTTTCAATCTTTCTATCAGAGATCCTTCTCTTCCAGATACCAGAGACCACCAGTAGTTAGACCAAGACAACAACCAGATAGGTCCAACTCAGTGGATAGAAGTAGAAGGAGTGGTCAATCCAAAAGATCCTTTCGGGGAACAGGGAACAGGCCCTTCCGGTGACCAAAATAACTCCCAGGATCCAATTCCCATTGGTGGACATCTTAATTTATTCGCTGACCAATGGGACTCCTCTACCTCTGACACCTGGGTCAGAGATATGGTTAGATTTGGACTCGCGCTGGAGTTTAGATCCACTCCCCCAGATTCCTTCATGTCATACCTTCCTTCCAGAGACCCAGTCAAGCGTAATCTCATGGTTTCCGTAATCCAACATCTCCTGGATATACGAGCCATCCAACCAGTAACGACCAACCAACAAGGGCAAAGTTTTTATTCATATCTTTTCGTTGTGCCAAAAAATTCAGGGGGGTGGAGAGCGATATTACATTTGAAACATCTCAACTGTTTCTTAGTATATCGCAAATTTAAAATGCATACCCTCCAATCAATATTATAGGGCATCAGGAAAGTGCTCATGTTCATAGACTTGATGGAGGCGTACCTGCACACTGATATTCCGCCCTCCCATTATAGGTTTCTGAGATTCTGCTACAATAACCACCATTTTGAATATGTGGCTCTTCCATTTGGATCAGCCTCTGCCCCTAGGACCTTCACCAAGGTCCTCGCAGCACTAGCTGCCCACCTCAGGAATATCCCGGTATGCCTCCAGTGTTATCTTGATGATATTTTGATTTTATCTCCCTCCACCCATCAGGCAGTCATAGACACTCAGAACACATTATCATCCCTACAAGAGCATGGTTTCTTAATAAATTGGAAGAATAGTCAATTAACACCTTCGACTCGGTTAATTCATTTAGGGGCGGTCATAGATACGGTGGAAGGCAAAGTTTATCTGTCACCAGATAGACAAAATAGCATTCAAAAATTGGTTAAGGAAATCAGGTCGCTTAAGAGGGTGTCCCTAATGGACCTATCTAAATTGTTGGGAAAAATGATTTCATGTATTTCTATTATTCCTTGGGCCCGCCTTCACACTAGATCCTTCCAGTGGTTCCTGCTACCGTACCAGTGATCCGGCCAAAGCAACTTCAAACACAAAGTCAGGGTTCCGCCCAAGGTTCTCAAATCTCTCCTCTGGTGGTCCAAACTGATTATCAAAAAGGCTGTCTCTTCAAAGAACCACAAAGGCTCACCATCACCACAGATGCCAGTCTGTTTGGATGGGGAGCTCATGTCCAGTCGCTCACAACCCAAGGCCGATGGTCTGACATAGAACAGTCATGCAGTATAAACTGGCTGGAACTTTGCGCAGTACACCTGGCCCTTCGCAATTTCTTCTCCCAGGTATGCAGTCAGCACATACTGATACTGACAGACAATGTAACAGCCAAAATTCACATAAACAAGCAGGGGGGCACACAATCGAGGCAGCTAATGCGCAAAGCGGAGCGCCTGTGTCACTGGGTGGAGAACAACATACTTTCCATCAAAGCAGAACACATTTTGGGTCTGTCGAATACACAGGCAGACTGGCTAAGCAGGGCCACCATAGATCAATTGGAGTGGCGCCTCCACCCATCCCTGTTCCAAGAAGCGACACGGTCATTTGGTCAGCCGGTGGTGGACCTATTTGCTTCCCCTCTCAACACTCAGCTCCCAAGATTTTTTTCCAGGTACCCATCCCAAGGGGTGGAGAATTTCAATTCGCACTGCTGTCGTTGGCCCCCAGGGCTCCTGTATGCATTCCCCCCACTTCCGCTGGTTCCCAAAGTCATCCAGAAGTTACTAGACGAGAGAGCGGAATTTCTTCTAGTGGCGCCTTATTGGCCCAGATGGCCATGGTTTGCAGACCTCCGCAGCCTCTCGGTAGCCCCCCCCCCCCCCCCCCGGAGAATCCCATCAGACAGAACCTCATTAACTCAGGGGCCTCTTCAACATCCGGATCCTCAATGGTTACAATTGACCGTCTGGAGGTTGAGCGGAGTGAGTTTATAAATTAGAATTGTATACGTACAAAATCCACTACTCTAGTGAAATTGTAAGTACATATTCTGACTGGATTCTAGTTATTTAATCAATTGCTGTTGACTGAATAACAGGAAATAGAATCTGCAGCCAAACATAAACATTCCTTGCCCCTTTATTAGCAGAAAAAAACAGAAAAGCACTGCAAAAGGCCTGCTCTAATTGCTGTAGTCACAAGCAGATTTTAGAAAAGCTTGTTATTTGTCTGACTTGGACCCCACAGAGATAATTAAGTACTATTCCTCCTCCATTGCCCTCAGTTGTAGTAAGAGCAGTTGATTAATATATGCTAAAAGGAGCTCAGTGGCAAGAATTAAAATCAGCAATAGCACCTCCAAGCCAGCATAGCTCTTGGCTTACAAAACCAGCCTATCTAAAATAGATACCGACCCCAAAGTTGAAATATGATCCAAGCCAACGCTGGACACCTTCCTACAGCCTACCTAGCATTCAAGCCCAGTTTCGACATTCTCCTTTACAAAATTCCTAGAGTTTTTATCTTTATCTTTTATGCTGTTAACATTACTGCATTTTCTTCATATGGCAAAGGAAGCAGGAAAATGAGGATGGAAGAGAGAAAATGAATGAACAAACATACTTCCAGATAGCCCCTAGGATTGATAAATTCCTCATAGGTGGAAAGAAAATGGCAAAACTATTGTTCTAAATTAAAAGCTATGGTGTATATTTTTAATTCTCACATTCCATTAAGGTTCCATCCACAGCAGTATTCTTATAGGTGCTTTTCCTTTTCAGCTGGGGGAAGGATATGAAAATGATTGTGACCTAGTGACCAGCTCAGAATAATTTCAATATATAATATTCTTTGCAAGTGTTTTTCAATCACTCCATTAAAAAAAAAAGCTTTAATGTTTAGTGTTAATAACAATTAAAAGCCCTTTCTAGTTATCTCCTTCCATATGTCTCTATTAAAATACAAGATGACATTTAAAATAGTGTTATATAACTATAATCATTGATTGCAATCTGCAGTATACAACATAAGTATAATATATACTCATACTTGGGGTGAGGATGTATCAAAAAATGGCTTTTTCAAGTCAGCAACAATTTTAGGAGCACAACTGTGTAATGTGACCCTACATTTCTTCTACTAATGTAGATGGACAACATCATGAAATGTGGGGTTTTAACATCACACATTGTATGTAGCACTTAAATAGTATTTCACTATTTAAAGGTTAGTTACAAAAATAGAAAAATTAAGTAAGTGGGTATAGCATCCATGGTAAAAGGTAAACAGTGTTCTGTCTGGGCTTAGCAATATTAGCACTTGTTACTGCTCATTTTAGAAGAGCAAAGGAAAAATGTAGCTCTGCAGGCTGCATCATTTTTCCGACAATTTGAAAAAAGCTGATTTTGAATGATGTTCCCATTCAAAAAATGGAAAGAAAGGTAGAAGAAGCAATACTGGGGAAACAGCGAATTGAAGATGTTGCACAAACGGGGCAAATTGAAAAGCTTGCTTGAAGGATCATTGTAAGAGAGTGAGCCCTGATGATCCCATAGTAGGTTGTCATCTGGAAACCACAAGAAAAAAACAAGACTGGTCTAAGAATGATCATTGGCAGCTCATTAGCCAACAATGGAACTCTTGAAAGTTCATCTCAACAATCCTTTATCAATTTATCTCACATATTTCCCTTCAACCTGAAACCCAGGAATGAAAGAGTCCTATCTCAAATGTTGAATTAAACTCTATTTCAATGAGGGCCTAACAGCATTATGGTTGCCCTCAAAGGGCAGTAGCCGGGTTGCTATAACTAGGTGGGCATGGCCAGCTTGACACCACTCACTGGATACAGCTAACTCAGACTGAACAAGTCGTACCGGCTAACTCAACATGGGGACAATTCGCTGCCCCACAAGCTGCTCACTTTCCCAGACTGCTGGCAGCCAAGTGCATGTGCATGCTTGTAAACAAAATAAAGAGCTCTCCCGTGGAAACCAAGGTCATCCCAACAGATGGCAGTTGAAGGAGGAGCAGAAGTGATCGAGGGACCTGCCACTTGCTTTGATTGGACAATATGACCTGTGACTTTCAAAGTATCTATAGCAGGATTATGAAATTCTGTAACAGCTTTGTTCCTTATGTCATTCATTTTATAAACTTGTAGGATTCTTTTTTCAGCCATTTTATATGTATACATTCAAACTAGACTGATGTTTCTCTGTGTCATATATGTATGTGTGTGGGGGTATAGGCATAATGGTTATCTTTTGAGAACTGAATGCAACAAAAATTTTAACGTATGCTGATTAGTGTACATTTAAAGTGACAATGATTCTGTTCCATTCCATTCTTCTTATAGGTAATGTTCACAACCTATTATTTCTGGAAAACAGAAAGCATATCATGGTTCAGTCTATTAGATGTATCCTTGACTATGGGGAATGGACCCAGGTATTTTGGACCCAGCCTTTTTCAAGGCAACTTCAGTCTCTCAGCTATGGACTCTCTTTCAGTCACTGTCTCTCACATGAGATGAACCTATCGTACAGGTTTGTTGTGGTGAGGAAAAATAGGAGGAAAAAGTACTGTGTGTACCATCTTGAGCTCCTTTTCTAAAAGGCATGATATACATCTAATAGACTGAACCATGATATGCTTTCTGTTTTCCAGAAATAATAGGTTGTGAACATTACCTATAAGAAGAATGGAATGGAACAGAATCATTGTCACTTTAAATGTACACTAATCAGCATACGTTAAAATTTTTGTTGCATTCAGTTCTCAAAAGATAACCATTATGCATATACCCCCACACACATACATATATGACACAGAGAAACATCAGTCTAGTTTGAATGTATACATATAAAATGGCTGCATCCTTACTAGGGAAGGTCCATCCAGTTTTCCCCAGCAGCCTACTGAAGCCAGTGGTGGCATCAAGCAGTCGACCCTAGATCCCATTATGTCTCTCCACAGCTAGTCCAGTATCTTAGATTACTTCAGAAGAATGTATTTCATACTGAATTTTGCACAAGAAAGAAAAAGTATGTTAACCCAATCTAGAAAAGAGTTAGCATGGTCTTTTGTGTTTGTTCTGAATAGCAATTCAAAACCCATTACTAAAAAACAAACAGGAAGGACAACTCTGACAAAATATATAACATGTTGGTGGGCCTTAATATGCAGAAATGTTGGCCTTACAAGTTCACTCCAGTTAAGCCAGACTTAAATATTTACAAAAAGCCTTCTTCAGCAACCACAGAAGAAAATGTCAGCAACTGTAAATTTTATGCAGATGGAATGGTTCTAACAGCAGCTGGGATGGGCCGGAAAGGGATTCTTCCAGCAAGAAGCAACTTCAAAACCACAATGTGACCCACATTTGATTTGTTTGGCTTGCATTATATTCAGGGTCAGACATGCATTCTCCCCCTCTCAGGATGTGAAGAATGTGGTCAGCCAGGTTTTCCCTGCTAAGAGAAGAAAAGATAGATGTGACAACACTAACAAAGATGACAGGTATAAGCCTAGATGTGCAGGAAGAAGGAAAGATGGGATATTTACTCTACCTAGTCCTTATTCAAGTTCTAAAGCTGAGCATCTGATTACTATCACTGTTGCCATGGTTGGTCTTTTAATAGGAGCAAAATTAGACAAAGACATCACTTACAGAGCCTGGCTAAAACATTATCTTTGCTATTAAGGGCAACACACACATTCCACTTTAAAGAAAACAATTAGATGTAATTTTAAGACTAGTGGCCAGGGTCATTTATAAGGCTAGGCTATGAGACAATTTGTTATTAGTCACCTTATGCTATCACTGACCCTATTTCCCCCAGGCAGCATCTGTGTCTCAGCAACACCCACAATTCTACTGAAACTCTGCAGGTCTTGCAGCAAAATAATCTGTTTTATGCCAATTCAGGCTACTGCTGAACATTCCTCTATATAACCAACAAAAACTTGCACAGACAGATCTTCTCAATATGCCATGTTTTTTTTTTAGGAATCTGGCAAATTGTATTTTCATAAAAAAAATAATTTTCAGATAAAATGTTTAAAAGGCCTATATGCTGATTTGAGAACTATCTGGTCACCTTTGTACTATGGAGGCAGCAACTGTAAAGTCAGTGTGTGTGTGAAATGGATAAATTACACTTTACTTCTTTTAGGAAACTCCCACTTTTGTTTTTTAAAGGATTATGCCTTTGAGGTTCAACAAAATTTGACAAACCAACATAATTATCTCAAATAATGGATTACAACTTTGGCTTGTAAATTAACCAATTTAAAGTAGCTACGGTTTATCATGTTCAGGTGCAAACTAAAAGATGTTTAAGTAGAAGAGAAGCAAAAGCTTACCATCTTTTCCTTATACCTGGAGTAGAATGGAAGGAGGAACTTGAGAGTTTGCAGAAGTTTCCTCTGATCACTCAACCACTTACCCTCCCTCCCCCAATTGATTTTGATTGAGGTTACATAGCCAATATATATTCTGCTGGACTCTACAACTATAGTGCTGTTCCTGGGAGATTATTTTATAGGTTTATTTATTGAATTTGTATGCTCCATTTCTATTTAAGTCACTCTTTTCAGTGCCTTTCTCATTTTGAACAGTCACCAAACAAATGGTTATAAGGATTGCCTGTAAACCTGTTCCTCCATCTCTATTTCTATGGGGCAGGTATAATCTATCCACTTAATAAATCCAGGAGTGTATTATATCACAGCTATGACTCAGGTATTGATGGCTTGATGGTGTTTTCATCATCCCCTGCCAGCTTCCCTCAAGGAAAATCAATGGGAAAGCAGGCAGGAAGCAGCCATGGCCATTCTGTTTCTCTGTTTAGGTAAGAAAATATTTCTGAAACAAGTCATTGGTTGTCTAGTTATGAAATACATACTAAGCATCTTAAAACTTCTGTACCTGTGAAACATTACCCAAATTCCATGGGCACTGGTTTTTCCATTCTTGTTGCATACTCCACAAAATATTCTCCTTCCATTCACAACTTCTGAAGAAAACAATGCTTTTTTTTGAATGGACAATTTGAGAAAAAGAATACTTTCTGAACATCTTATTTTACTATTCTAAGACCATGAAATGGATACATTTACATATAAATATTGGATTAATTATTACAGAATTTATAGAATTTATTAAAGCACGCGTGCTTCAACTTTATTCAAACAATAATATCTGCATTTTACAACATTTATGGAGGCTCTTCAACTGTGGTAGATAACAAAGAATTCAAAGCAAAGTAGAGCCAGGAGGAGTCATATAGTGATGTATGTACATTTTATGTGCTGTTATGATACAGGAAGATATATTGACAAAGTGAGCCTGGACTTATCTAAACTTACTCTGGATTTTGAAACTTTTGCAATAATTTTCTAACATCAAGTTCAACAAGTTCCACTTCTTTAATAATCCAAAATCAGAATAACAAATAACAAATATTTGCTACTCATGAATCTGCAAATTTTTCAGGGATGGGACTCTCTCTCTCCCCCCCCCCCCAGACATACAATCATACTTGCATACATATAAATAACCTCTCCATTTGGACAGTGATCCAAAAAATATGAAAAATAGTTGAGTAATTTAATTATATCCATAATTAATTTGAGATATTTGCATTAGACTAGGACTTTGAAATTTAAATTAATTTTAATTAAAAATCAAATAACTTCTCCTGTATTAGCAACTACCTCTTTCTATCATATTAAGCATTACACATGAACAAAGCAGAGAACTGTGCCTCAGGATTCTGAGACTACTGTATTAAGAGCCTTTGAGTATTGTGTTAATAATCTGAAGTTATGTATTCTAGGCTGTATAACTGCAAGAATGCAACAGATTTATACTACTATGTAATGTACCCTCAGCTCTGGAATATTAAAAGATGCATGAATCTAACAAATAGAAGTCAGCATGTGGGAACAGCACTTTTCATTTTGTTAAATAAACTAAAAACAATAGAAATAAAAATTCTATTATCAAGACAATTGCTTGTAAATGGCATTCTAGGATAAGTAACTCACTTAAGAAGTTGTATCCATTAATTATGAAAAAAATGAAAATTGAATCTGGATACAAAAATATTTTGTAAATATACACAGTTGACTGCTAAATTTGAAGTTAGTTTCATACAGGTTTGCAATCTTCAACAATTAATGCCAGATCATGCTGAATATGGCATACTTTTACAAGACTGAGGGATAGTAATACTGATAGCAACTGCCAGTTATATTACACCTACTTCTAACGGGAATTTCAGTATCCTCTTGCAGTCCATAATAATTCTAGCAAAGAATTACAGCAATACGATGTGACTAAATTTGCTTCTTGTTTAAGAGAAACTCAAGTTTTTTTTTCAAGAGGACTCTCTTTCATTAATAATATGCATTTCCATTAAAAAAAAGAACAAGTCACCAGTTCTATCCCAATTACCTGAATAATCAGTTAGAAGGCTGCCTCACACACCACCTATTACATGCCTGTTCAAAAAGCTGTTTTGGCCAGAAGCAGTCAAGGCACACTTCACCCAAACTTCCAAGCCATCTTCAATAGATAAGTTTAAGTGAACCACTTTGACAGAATTTCACAGAGGAAGTAATTAAAGCAACCTGGCAAGTAGCATGGAAATTATTTTGAATAATAGGCTAATATTAGAGCAGAACCTGACAGACACTCTGAGCTCCTTGAGGACAGGCAAGTTGTAAATGCTGTAATAAACATAGATTGCTATGGTTAACAATTGAAGCAACAAACATATCCTGAAGAGACTGTTCACTAAACCTTGGCTTGGCTTGGCTCATTAATTAACAGTCACATTTGTCTGGATTCATGCCATGTGTTAAGACAAAAGTCAAACAAACCTTGCTATGGTTAAACACATCAACCTCAGATATCAAAGGCCTGTGGAGGTATCAAGTCACAGAGCGTGTGTAGTGTATAAATATATTAAATATCAGTTCTGAGTTTTCAAGTTTTCAAGATAGGATCATACAATTTCAGATTGAGTCAGATTCACAGGCTGGAATAAGACTCTGAAGATGGACTAGTACTGTGCACAAGAACCTATTCAAAACAAATCCATATTCCATCCTCAGATCAATTTTTGCAAAATAAATAAATAAAAGGATCTCCTCCATCCACTTGCCTATAGATGAGATCCATAGCGAGAACTCACATTGCACAAAAAATAGTGTCATCATCCATTTTACAAACTGTATGTAAATACCAGTAAAAGAGTATATTTGCATATAAATTAGCATGCTGGGATAATTTATATGAATATAAAATAAAATAGTATTCTAGGATAATTAGTTAACATTTAGTTCAGCAGCCTATTGAATTATAAAATAATTGTGCCTAATTATATCTTATAGGAAGCGCATGGAAATAAATGTATGGAAACATGTCAAAACCCCAGTGCTGTCAATGATGTATACATTCATGTACACTTGTAGGTAATTCACTAGCCCCTGAACATGTGACTGATAAGGGTATTGGAGATAACTCTGCACCCCTGTTTTTGACAGAGCCTTGAATTTATGTGCCTTGTCCTGAATAGCAAGAAGTAGCTTTCTGAGGCCTGTACTCAAGTCCTATATATTAAAGATGCTAAGATCTCAGTCTTGAAGGACTCTAGCTCTACTCTCTTCCATCTTAGATTGAAATATCAACACTCTGGCTTTATCCCTCTGACTCTTCATGAAAAACCTTCAAGTTGAATATAGGAAGTAGAGGTGATATAGGAGATGATCAGGCTGATCTTGAAACTGGAGTTACATTATCAGTTTGGAATCACTGCGCAGCCATAAGAGGCCCAATTCCATTGACGCTTATCTAGTGTTAATTTAGCTTTGACTATTAATTAAGCAGCTTCTTGTGTATAGTTAGCAATAATAAACTCTTCAGCCCTTTGAATCCAGCCAGTGTTCCTGTTCTTTGCACCTGACAGAGAACTGGTTGTGACAGACTTAGCCAGAGCTACTTATAATCTGTTTTTTGAAGTTACAACAGCCACACTCTCCCACGTGGTCACATTTTGTGTGATTGACAATAGTTCACCTTGTGTTTTTTGCCAAGTGTTTATATCCGGTTTCTGGCAAAAAAAAATACCCATTGGTGGAAAATGGGTTTCAGTGATGGGATTCAAAAACTTTTACTACCAGTTCTGTGGGCGTGGCTTGGTGGGCGTGGCAGGGGAAGGTTACTGCAAAATCCCATTCCCTCCCACCCCTCTAATCTGCTTTCCAGTTCTGTTCTCCTGTGCAGGGCAATAAAAGAAGCCCCAGCCGATCAGCTGAGACTCAGGAGGCAGATAATAGATGGGGGTGGGTCAGAGGTGGGATTTGCTGGTTCTCTGAACTACTCAAAATTTCCGCTTCCAGTTCTCCAGAACTAGACAGAACCTGCTGAATACCATTTCTGATGGGTTTGCTTAACAACCTCCGCAAAAATTTCCAAAAATTTGATCTGCTCACATGATGCTTCTTATGACCAGACTTATGACCACAACAATTTACAACCCACAATTCCAGGTTCAATTATAGTTGTTTTGTAGAGCAGAATATGGCTACTACAGGCCTCATCAACCTTAACTACCATTAAATTTCCTGAGCCAAGGAAAATCATTAAATAGTACTTATGGAATATTGCTGCCCAAACTGATAGAAGACTTAGAAAAAAGCAATTATATGTTGGTAATTTAGAGAATGCCATTATATGTTGGTAATGCCTATAAACTGACAACATGGACATTTTCAGGTCAAACTGAGGAGGATATTCACATCCTTCAGCAGTTTTACGGGGCTCATTCCTTCCTCCAAACTTATCCGTGTGACTCCAGACAGATGTTCTCATATGTGCCAAATGATTAGGGATGCACGTTCATCACTTGCTCTACCATTTCTTGTATGTTATCCAGGCAGATATACTTCCTTTCTTTGCTACTGGTGGCTACAAACCATAAAATGACACTTCAGATTGCAAAATTTTGCTATCATGTTTAATTATTATGCATAAAATGTTAGGGTTTTTAATTTATATTAATAGTATCTATTGGGATATATTATGTTTTAATTTATACTTTGTATAATAATTGTGTTATTTGGGGCTAATTTTTGATCATAATTAAACTGAAACTGAATGCTGCAGTGCTGGGGTCACGTTTCAAAATGCAACCTTGAGTCACAGAACTGTCCTAACAGCAATGTGTCCAGAGCAATTATCAAAATATTTCTCAGGCACTAGGAGGTTTTGATTCTTTAAAAAAAATGCCCATTTTCAGATAAAATTGGCTCCATTTCAAATACGTAAAAGCAACATGGTAAAGCCATTATCAAAAGCTGATACAAAATCCAAATCTATACAGCAACATTCTTCTTGTTGGAATCCTTATAGGTAATCCTCAACTTATAACCACAATTGAGACAAGAATTCCCACTGCTAAGCAATGTAGCTGTTAAGTGGGTTTTGCTTGCTTTTACTACTTTTTTTTACTATAATTAAGTGAATCGCTGCAGCTGCTAAATGAATCATATGTTTGTTAAGTGAATTTTACTTTTCCTATTGACTTTGTTTGGCAGAAGCTCACTGGGAAGCTCACAAATAGTCATCACATGACCCCAGAATGCTGCAACTGTTGTACATTCCTGCCAGGTTGCCAAGTGCCTGAACTCTGATCACAGGGTCCTGGAGCTGCTGTGACAGTTTAAATGCAGGGCTGGTTGAAAGTCACTTTTTTCAGTGCTGCCTTAACTTCAAACATTTGCTAAATGAATGCTTGTAAGTCAAGGACTCCCTGTGTAATAACAGTTCAAGACAGATCAGCATCACTTCTACATTGCAATCAGCAGGGAGTGGATTGAAAGGGTGTAGATTGCTTAAAGCCACTAAAGAGGTAAAGGGAAAACTCAAAGCAGCAGTTTCCCAAAGTGCAGCTCAACCTTACCTATGCCATAGTACCTCTCACGTATTAAAGAATTCAATCTTCAGGTAGAGGTTTAACTAAACAACTTCAGCAGAGCTGCAAGAGCCCTTCCAAAGAGTTGTCCTTTTCAGCAAGCAGCTGATTATACAGTAAGGCAAACAATTGCTCTGGCAATGTTGCATGCCAATCAGTCTTTGTAGGTTGGGGGCAGAAATGCAGAGGGCCATTTAAAGAAGAGCCTGGGAGCCCAGTGAGGCTGAGGCGCAAAGTCCTCTTACCATTGAAACTGGTGGAATTCACTTCACCAGCTTGGATAAACAGAAGAGGAATTCTAATGAGGCCAACTTCAACTGAGTCATGGAATTGCATTGTTCTGGCAACCCCAGACTAATCAGCTCTCTCATCCCCCTGCCCAAAGGCTTTTTGTGTGGCCTTGTCTCTCCCATGGTACACATTGCTGGAAACTTACCAGGAAGCCTGCAAGATACAAGAGAGCTCAAATTCAAAACGGTTTGGGAGGGAGGTGGGGGAAGCATGGAATGGAACTAAGAGTTGAGCACAACACTAAACATTTTTCTGATTGAGAGTCATTCCTTTACTATGACAAGTACAAATATCACAAGAATAGGCACATGTTTTGAACTACATCTCTCACTATCTTCTGCCCTGGATTGTCCAGATCCAATGGGAACGGAAATTCAACGTATTTGAAGGATACTCATGAAACATAAAATGAAAGTTTATCTCTCCTAATCTCAAGGGTGGTTTGTTAAGATAAAACTGGAATAAAAAATAAAATCAGCTGTCTCATTTAATGTATCAGCAACTACTTAATTCATTCATACCATTCATACAATAGGACTCTATCTGAAAAAACAAGTTTCTTCATGGGAAATTGTATGGTGCAGAGTTTGATAATGTCTCTTCTCTTTTCTTCATATCTGGCAAGTTGGAAACAACACAGGAAAATGAGAGAAATGAAAAGATCTTGCTTCAGATCCATATTTTACATTTTTTGCTCCTTCATTTGAAAATGGACCTCAGTAAATGTACAGAAAAATTTTGGTAGTGCTTGAATGAGAAACAGTTATCTGCATACTGAACACTTACTTTAGGTTTCATTCAGGTATCCCAATACCTGAGAAAGATTTTACTCTTGAACTAAAGCCACTCTTAAACTAAGGCTACAGAACTCAAAAATGTTAACAGCCCTTGAGAAAACTGATTCCAAGTTGAAAAGCAATAGAAATTGCATACGTGCATCTACACACAACTACAGGGAGTAGTCAACAACACCAAGCTTAAGCCTGAACAAATGCAATTTTTTTTTTTGCCATGGGAAAACTACTGAAATGTTTTCCACAACTAGTCCAAGCTGATAGAAGAGCATCAGTTCCTTCTATCAGCATCTGCTTGGCCTCTGCCAGAAGAGGGTGCTTCTATGGGTGTTTTGGTCTAATCCTGCAGGACTCTGCTTATGGTTTAACCTTTAAGTTTTAACTGAGAGTCACTTTGGGGTCGCAGATAAGGCACAAAGGCAGCTGGGTGATCTTGGGACAGCCCTACGAAGGAGGCAAAGGCAAACCATTTCTGAAGAACTTTGCCAAGAAAACTGCAGGGACTTGTCCAGGCAGTCTTTGATAATCGGACATGACTGAAGAGAAGAAAAAAAGTTTCACTAATAGATTTGCTGCAAAAACAGATTTCCTCAAGCTCCTGAAAGTTGCCACCAGGATTCCAGCAACACTGGTTTTATTAATCAATCAAGATAAAGTTTGTTGCAATGAAGTATGCCATGGCTTTTGTCACCATGATAAAGCTTTATTATAGTATTCATGAATTTGCTCAATAGAAACAACAGTAACAGTACAATTGAATTGGAAGGGACCTGAGGGTCCCTTTGTCAAACACAATGGTGCTAGATCTTATCAACAGGAACTTCAGAGAATGATCAAGCAACTTGTCAGATCAATCAACAAATCAGATAAAACATTGATCAGAATCAACCACAAAGAATGGGGGTCCTTTTATCCTTTATGATGGCAGTGCTTCCTTCCTTCCTGCTGTTTCAAACAGCAGGCAAATTAATAAAGTATTTCATATTTTTCAGATGAGATCACCTAAAAGAGACAGCCCTGCTCTCTTCTTTTAATCCCTCTTTTAAGCTTATTTTTCTTTTGATAATTTTGATTTAGACCTCCTTAGAGCAACTTACACTGTGATCAGATCACTCTTTTGCTAGTGGGGATTAATGTTCAATGAAGCCATGATGCTAACTTGTCAAAATAGGAAAATTAATTAAATATTCCTGATTGGCTACATAATAAAAATTAGAACAAAAAATTAAACCTCTGGACTCCAAGTGCTAAATGTTTCACACTGAACCAGAAAGGAACTACATGTCCAGGGAAAGTGAAGGGAGGGTCAGGGAACACTGTTCCAATATGCTTCTCTTCATATTCTACAGATGATGGATTCCTCTTTGGAAATTGCTCTGGTTCTCACCAGTTCCTTTAGGCTTCTTGTTAGCAATGTTAATTCCTGCTACTCGTAACATCGTAAGTGCATTTGAGAAGTTTCCTTGATTCAGCACTGGAAGAAGACTTAGCATTTTCTGGACCATAAAGGCTGGGCACAACCTTGACTCAAAAGATCCAGTTAACAAATGGAAAGAACCCCGAACCTACCTCTCCCTTGCATCATCTCTAAGCACTATGGAGCTGTTATGTAAGTCTAAGTGCTTTTGCTAAACGCAGCCTCTCTAGTGATTTGAATCCGAGGCCATAGACTGGGATGGAAAAAATAAATCTGGTACACTCCTTTTTATGAATAATCAAGGAACACAGCAACTATCTGGGAAATGAATTCCTTGCATCTACTGTACATTGTGGATGTTCCCTTGATTGGGAATATTTTTGCTCTCTTGCTGAAAGTAGAACACAACTTAATTAAAGCAAGCATTACAAGAGGTGAAGAATGCCAGACTTCTTTAACCAACACTTGGGCCTTTTTGAAATAAAGAGAAGGTCCATTTGGTAATATAGGACAATATCAGAAGGGCAAACCAACAAGCAACTCAGAAAATCTTACAGGATTTGTTTCACATCAGATTACCTAAGGACCAATACCTCAACAACCAAACTCTGCCAACAAGGCAGCTTTTAAAACCATGGTGGGCTTGCCACGACTAGCACAGCCAAAGCCTCTTCCAAAGTCCTTCCTATTATGTCTCGGCTGAAGCAGAATGTTCCTGGAGTATCTTGTGAATATGACTGGAGAACCGTCTTTCCGCTTTGTTGACCTGGTTAATACAATCACCATGATACAATTCCAATGTTCAGATTTCCTAATGGAGTAGAGCTGCTGGGAGGGGGGGGGGGGAAAGACACTATGAATTTAAATTTCCTGCTTCAAGACACTCAAGCAATACTTTGATTCATCTAACCTGAATGGCAAGGTCAGGTTCTCAGAAGTTGAGGAAAGCATGCAGGAAATGGCTAGAATTCACAAAACTCAACTAAGCTTTTGGTTTCTCTGACAATACTGTAGACCTCCCTCTCCTATTCTACTCTGAATTACCCAATCCTTGACACCCATTCCCCACACAGGCAGGATAATCTAATTCCCTCCATTTCACAGTCAAAACACACATCAGCCCTTCTTCCTCTTCCCCACCCCCCAGTCCCCTTCCAGGAATGCATGAAGTGCAAGGCAATTTCCATAGCAACTAATTTCATTCCAAGAGACTAGCTGGCTTTGACTGGGGAGCAGACACACGCGCATGTGTATGTGTGTGTGTGTGTGTGTGTGTGTGTGTGTGTGTGTGTGTGTGTGT
>BLBF01000021.1:31368900-31380215 GCA_015471245.1 Laticauda colubrina | reverse complement strand
TGTGTGTGTGTGTGTGTGTGTGTGTGTGTGTGTGTGTGTGTGTGTGTAAACACTGGATAGAGGGAGGAGAGAGAGAAACGAAGAAGGAACATCAGACAAAGCTTCCAACCTCTCGGAGTGTAGTCAGAGTCAATCATTTATTCAGCCTCCACTGTTTTATATTTGTATTCAGAGAGGCAAGGCCAAAATGAGAGACCAAAAGATAAACCCAGTACTACAGACCAGATAGAATCTAATGAAATAAAAGTGTGTTCTCTTCAGGAAGATTAGACTCTATATAGAAAGTATGATTCCTGGAACACATTCGGTTCCAAACATTCATGGACTAATTTTATAGTAAATACTGGCTTTTATACTTATTCATGAGCCGGGGTGGTGCAGTGGTTAGATTGCATATCCCAGGCTGACTCTGCTCGCTGTCAGGAGTTCGATCCTGACAGGTTGACTCAGCCTTCCATCCTTCCAAGGTTGCTAAAAAAATATGTCAAATTGGATAAATTACAGTGAGGGTTATCCCACGGTTCACAGAGAACAGTTCCTGGTTGCCACCAGTGAGACATACCACAGGGAGCTGCAGCAGCTAATATATACTGCTCCTTTAAAATGCACAGATTTGCAAGCAATTGAATGCACAATTACACAACTTAACAATTTAAAGCTCAACTAGGTAATCTGAAGTTTTAATGTGGCCAAGATCCTTTTTTTGCAGTTCCCAGACCCTTCTGTGCTCCTGCCCTTTAACTGCAAATTGTTAACTACAGTTATCAAGATGACAATGTCCAAAAGACAAGTGAAAAGTAACACATAAGATGAGCCAAATCTTTGAATAGACTCTTGCACTCTCCCTTGCAAACCTCATGATTTTTGCCCATTGTGGAAACTCTTCCTTCTGGATACTGATTTTTAAATATACTCAGATAAAAAGATGGCTGCTCTTTTTAT
Source organism: Laticauda colubrina (assembly GCA_015471245.1). NCBI lineage: Eukaryota > Metazoa > Chordata > Lepidosauria > Squamata > Elapidae > Laticauda > Laticauda colubrina. Next base: position 31,379,273 of record BLBF01000021.1, on the reverse strand, counting down.
TGAATAATTTTTTTAAAAAAATCAAAAAGTACATTATGAGGTGTCCCAATAAAGCAAAAGAACCTGAATATTTATGGAAGTAAATACAACACTTTAATGGGTATAATATACCATCCCCTCCATAGCCTTTCTTGGCTACTGCAGAAGCTATTAGCCATAGAAATGTGCTAAGGAACAGCTGTTTGTAACCGTATCCTCCAAACTAATTGAAAGAAGAAAAAAACCTCTCCCAGTCCTGAACATAACACACCCAAAATCAATGAAAGGAGAAATACAAGAGTGTAATGGAGATGGAGTATTGACAGAGAAATATGATTATGGCAAGCAGAAGCTCTCTACTGGGCATTTGTCATTCAAGAAGATTACAACAGTAAATGACACTGAAACAATAATTCAATCTTTTTACCTAAGGCTCCACATCCAATATATTTATTTAAAAGAATCCTGATTTCAGTCCACTGCCTTCCTTGGAAAAAGCCAAATTACAATAATCTGTACCTTTTAGTCCAACTATCAGAAAGAAAGCTGGGGACAGACAAATGGAGTGCATCCATGTCACTGGCATAAAAAGAGAACAGTAACAATCACCAGGAAGTTAGGTTTTTTAAAAGAAATATCAACTATCAGCTTTACTAGTTTGAAAAATATGGAGTGAATTTTGGTACAAATTTGGTTTTGTTAAGACGAAATAGGCCCCAACAACCTTTGATGAAAGACAACTGTGCCTCTTGGAAGCCAGACCCCAAAAATTGTAGTGAATTTTGTCCTAAATATTCACAGGAATGCAGCCATAGAAATTAAGGAGATAAGAAACTACGGTACTGCTATATCACCTTGTTCTTTTGCTCCTCTTTGATGCATGGAACTGCTGTTCCATTTTAGATTTCAGAAGCATGACCAAAGAGCCCAAGTTCTCTTATACAAGGAAACTCAATCAATTTAATTTAATCAATTAAATTTAATCAATCAATTTAATCAATCAATTTAATCTCAATCTCGACAAAAGGAAGCAATATAACTCCTCTCTGCTACCTGTTTGCAAGTTACAAGATATATTCAAGCAACAAACATATTTATAGTGCAGTTGCATAGAAGGCAACTCAATGAAATTCCACTAACTTTAAAATTATAACCATATTAAAACATATAAAGTTATAACCAGAAGTCAACATGGGTTTGTCAAAAACAGATCATGCCAAACAAATCTTATTTCATTCTTTGACAAAGTGACTAAATTAGCGGTCCAGCAAAATGAAATCCCTGGCTCAAAATCTTGGGAGTCCTGGTTGCAGTGGTTCTCAACCTTTTCCTCACACCGGACCCCGCTTTAAATACGTTTTGTGGCCATGGACCTCCTAGACTTAACTCAAGTTTTAAATTATAACATTTCTTCAAGCCTTTGCAGACCCTGTGTGACAACATCACGGCCCTCCAGAGGTTCATGGACCACAGGTTGAGAACAACTATCCTAGTGATCAATCACTTCAATTTGAGACAGCAGTGTGTTGCAGCAGCCAAAAAAGCAAATGCAATCCTTGGTTGCACAAATAGAGTGATAGAGTCAAAATCACATGAAGAATTAGTGCCGGTTTATAAAACCTTAGTAAGACTACATCTGGAATACTGCATCCAGTTTTGGTCACCTCATTATAAAAACTATGTTGAGACTTTGGAAATAGTACAAAGAAAAGCAACTAAGACAATTAAGGGCCTGAAGACTAAAACATATGAAGAACAGTTGCAGTAATTGAAGAAGGATTAGAGGTGACACAATAGCAGTGTTCCAGTATTTGAGGAGCTGCTACAAAGATAACCAAGTCAGTCTATTTTCCAAAGCACAAGAGGACAAGACAAGAAACAATGGTTGGAAATTAATCAAGGAGAAAGCAAGCTAGAACTAAGGAGAAACTTCCTAAGACTGGGAACAATTAACCAGTGGAATGGCTTGCCTTCTGAAGTGGGTGCTTCATCATTGGAGGCTTTTAAGAAGAGACTGGATGGCCACTTGTCTGAAATGATATAGGGTCAACAGTTTGAGCAGAGGGGTTCAATCAGAACTCTATCCTTCCAATTCTATCCTTCTGTTCTGTTCTGTTCTCTTTCTTCTCTTCTTTCATGGAATTTACCCAACAATTAGGTCAGAAATAACTGAATAACTTAAAAATAAGAAGTATAATCAAGATTACTAGTGTTAATATATAATCTTATATTTACATTATATAAATATATACTATTCGTAGTATATTACATTATATTTAGAAAGATTAAACAGAATACTTAAGACTTTAGTAAGGCATTTGACAAAGTAGACCATAGCCAATTTCTTGATATGATAGAAAAATGTGGAACAGACAACAGGACTACTAGATGGATTCACAACTGGCTGACCAGCCGCACTCAGTGTTTAGCCCTCGTTGGTATTACATCTACATGGAAGGAAGCATGCAGTGCACTTAAGTATGAGCCAGCAGTATGCTGCAGCTGCCAAATAATCCAATGCAACCCTAGGACGCATCATCAGAGGAACAGTATCACATTTTGTACTATACTAGTACGACCATACTTGCAATATTGCACCCAGTTTTAATCACTGCCATACAAAAAAAAAAAAAAAGCTCACTAAAGAGAGATCCAACTTAGAATTAGAGAGAAATTTCCTGACAGTTAGAACAATTAATCAGTGAAATGGCTTGTTTCCAGAAGTTTTTGGGTTCTCCATTACTGGAGGTTTTTTAAAAAATAGTTTGGACAACCATTTGTACAGACTGCTCAAGCTGGGGATTGGAGCACAAGACCTCCAGGGCCTTCCAACCTTGTTATTCTACATTCTACTGCTAAAGTCACATTACATAAAAAGAAAAGTTCCATTTGTTTCTATACTCATCATCTGAATATTACTCAGAGAAGACAAAAGATAGCATAAAGACATGTTTTGCCAAAATGGTAAGATTTTTGAAGCTTCAGATTTAATTATTTCACTGCACATATAACACTTCACTTGTGCGTCTATGAGAAACTCTCAAAGAGCAGTGTCAGTTGTCTGATACTAAAATGCTGGATGAGAAGTGAAACGTTAAAAACAAACACAACAAAACAATAAGAAAGTCCAGTTGCCTTTTGGAAAAGTACCTGGATGATTAATAATCTTCACAAACAAGTTAATGGCTTGTGTTTCCTTCATACATATAATTCAATGAATTGTTAAGGCAGCTTTTGTCATTACAAGAAGTTTGCAAAAACACCAATCATTATTGTAAGTTTGGGTTCTCTAGTCTCCCCATACCACAATAATGTATTGGTGATTTTGGAGAATCAAAAGAGGTTTGAACAGCAATCATTACACTGGAAGGAGATCAATAGTGCAAGACAGTGCTGAAGACAACACTCATGCAAACAGCACTAGCCAGGTCATAAACACCTAGATGTCAGTTCCTGCTCACTTCATCAGTATAAACCCAGCCTCTTTTAAGCTCTGCATCAGGAGATTCAAGCCAGAAACTTGTAAATGTTATTAGGAAATTCATCAGGCCACACCCAGATATCAAGAGGAACAGCTTGAACAATAGGTTAAATAAATTTGCCCAGGATTGGCCATCCTCCCCCAAAGGGAAATTCCAATGCATCCTGTTACAGAGGGTAGAGATTCACACATTTAAGTTAATGTTGATGCACAGGGACATTTAAAGTTTCCCAGGTTTGCTGCTTCTCCCTGCTGATGCATCCTGCTGCTTCCCCACCTCCAGCAATCAACTCCCCTTCACTGTTGGAGCCTGGTTGGGGGACAACAGAAAAGATAAATAAGCAAACCAAGCAACTACCATATATACTGACCATCCACAGGAAAGAATTAGCAAATACAGAAAGCTCTTGTTGCATTTTACAAATGCAGGGTAAAACAACTTAAAAGTCATTCATTCATACATACATATACATACATACATACATACCCTGATGTCTCTGCCTGTGTGTGTGTATGTATATGTGTGTTTGTGTGTGTGTGTGTGTGTGAGAAAGAGAGAAAGTTGTTTTGAGTATGAATCTTTTGGCTGTTTCTCTTGCAGAGGGCAAACTTTGTCTGTGCCATTGCAATGTGCCAGGAATAGCTTGTGCTATTCTAGCAATGAGGCGAGAGTTAATCTCTGATTAGACCCAGCAACTTACAAAAGGCATCTTTAGGATCCTGTATCTTCCTTGCTTGTGTGTTTCAGTAAAACAAAACTAAAGCTGATGCTGAAGAAATGCCTGTTCTGATATCAATCCTGGGAAACAATGCTGGACACTTGGAATAAGAGAGAGGAAGTTTCTTTGCTATTCATTTTCTAAGTTTCTAAGCAACTGGAAGAGAAAGAAGCAGTCATGCCCACTATCTATCAACTATCTTCAACTGGTAACCAACATGTTGGATTACAGTTGGCAGAATTTCCAGTTATGCTGGTAGGAATCTTAGAAGACAAAGTTCAACATAGTTGGTGGGCTTATATAACAATAAATACCAGTATCATGGAGACCAAAATGTGTCCAAAGTGTGCTGTGCCTTTTCAATTTCAACAGATTTACCTTCTGACTGTTAAAAATACACATGAAAGAATCTTCTTCTCCTTTCTTTTTCAGATGCTTCTTTCTAAGAATCTTTCTAAGTGGAAGAACAATATTTATCTTTTGCATGACACCAAATGCATTCTTCAAATTCAGTGTCATTTGTGGAGTGGATGTGTTTGCTGAGGAGATATATTTTGAATTGACTGTAAAAATCAACATCCCCAAATTCTTTTCTTCAGTTCATGTTTATCATAATGCTACCAGTTCATTTTTATCAGAGACGTACATCTCTTTCTTGTTTAAATACATTGTTAAAAACTCTCCTCCCTCAGCTTGAAGGAATTTTTGTATTCTGGTTTTTCTTTAGCCTAAGAATCAAGGAAACTGCCTTTTCTGACCAAGCCCAAATGACAGCTGGTCTTGAAAGCCCAGGTTGTTGGACTTACATTAACCCAAATACATTTTAAATTAGAAACAGACAAGCTATGTCTACAGCAGTTACTTTTCACAGATTTATCAAACATTTGCTGGAATTCTTGCAAAGTGGTTTGGATCACCAGCAATGGCCTATTTTGGAGCAAGAATGAATTCATGAGACAGATCTCCACTTTGGAGAAATCTGGGCCAGTCTGAAGAAATAAAAGTAACTTAAAAAGTTAGCTACTCTTGTCCTTCAGTCTTTTACTGTCAAGCACACACTTTATTCAGAAGGCATATGCGATTGGTATCCTTTATGGTGAGTGATTTTGAGTACAATAGTGCAGGACTTATGCAAGGTATTAAACAATCATACTGCTGCATATTTACCTCAGATTCATGTCAGACTAAACCATACAAAGATCCCTAAGTGGTTGCTTGGGACACAAAGCATTTATCCTGGTTCCCTCCCATATGATGTTGCAGAAGCCGGCATATCCAACATTCATCAGGTAGTCCAGTCCCCTGTAAGAGTAATATGTAGGGCAACTTTTTCCAGACCAGACTGGGAAGTGAGTTTACTCCTTATGGTGGCACAAACATAACAGCTTCACATTCCTAAAATCAAGAGTATAAAAGTACTTCCTCCTTTTCTTCCAGGTGGTCCTGCTTACCTGGACCAAAATATATCTGTCTATCTATCTAAACCTGCTCAGTAATTCTACAAAACTTAACGACACGGGAAATTTTAAATTCACGACTCATGGAAGATAACCACCCACCCACGATTCCCATTCCAAAACCACGCTTTCCTTTTACGAGGCCAAGAAAGGAGAAACCAGACCAAGAGTAGCCAAAACAGAACAGGGCCTGGGAACCAGGATAAACGTCCTGGGATGAAGGTCTGTTTGAGGAGAAGTGGGAGCGGGCGCTCACGGTGGAAAGGGGCTGCGGTGCGGGGCCCGCAAAAAACTCGAACTTTGCTTGGCGAAAACAAGACAAGGTCCAAGCTTTACGGAGAGATCTGGAGATAGATAAACGAAGAAGCCTAGTCCTGGGTAGGGGCTTGAAGTCCAAGGGGGTGAGACGTGCGGAGAGGGGGAAAGAAACAAGCGGGAGGGATAAACCAGGAAATCGTGAGCACGGTAACTTCCAGGGAGAGCGCCCAGGGCGAGTGGGCTGCGCGCTTGCTTACCCAGAGCTCCGTGCCCCAGTCCATGCTGGCTGCGCTCCCGTCGTGCGCCCTCGCTTCCTCTCGTTAGGCCCACCTGAAGCCCAACTCTCCGCCGCCGCCGTTACCCCACAGAGCCCCACTCCTCCGGCCGCACAACCTCAGCGCCTGCTTGGGACACTCCCTGCTCCGCCCCCCGACGATGATCCTTAAAGGCGCAGTCGGGAGTTGTCAGCCCGAGCGGCTTGTCTGTCTCGTCTCGGGTCTCTTATTGCGCCTTCCTTGTTTATTGACGCGCGCAGACCGCCCAGCCCGTCTTTCACCCCCGCCCGTCAGGATCCAGAAGGTCGAGAGCGCCATCCTTTGAGATGCCGGCGTCGCTGCTCCTCTCCGGCCCGAGCTCAGTGCCCGAGGCCCGTCTGATTCCTCTAAAGATCAAAATGGAGCGCAGTCCCTCGAGGAGGACCAACGCAGCAGCTGCTTCAAAAGTCCCGGAGGCTCGGTTGCTGGCTTTGGTGGAACGTCTTCCTTGCAAGAGCTGCGGAGAACCCCAAAAATGTACGCTGGTTTGTGGCGCTTGGGTTGATTCCAAGAAATACTTCCCAGGAAAAATTCGACCAGGCAGTTCAAGACGGTCCCAAACTCGGTTACTTAGATAGAACCGGGATTCGGGGCGGCGGGGGGAGCCGTTGTTTAGGAAAACAAGCCCTCTATGCTGCAGTCGGAGCGGATCTCCACGATCGTTGTTGTTTTTTTAATCGCCAAGCTGTCGAAGCGGATATAAAAGGTGTTTACAGCAGCAGGAGCAGGGATTTTGTTTGTGGTCGAGGCCGACGCTTACCGAGCCGAGGCCGGTCCTTCCAGATGTCCACGTGCTCCCGGCCTACCCGACCCACTTAGGAAAGCCTGGTTTCGGTGTTCCCGCATTCCTCGTGGTAGCATCCCTCCGGCTGTGGACGCCTGCCAAGAATTGCCAGAAGCTCCACAAGCCGGAATTTTGGTAAAGCTGTAGTCCCGTTTTTGCTTTATGATGCAAAAAAATAAATCACGCACCCCGGTTGTTGTTGTTGTTTTTTTGCTGGAAAGAGCGTCCTCCGCATCTAATAACGAGCACCCACGCGTGTTGATAGATCTTGTTAAACAACGTTCAAGGAAATCAGTGGTGCTGCTGATGCTGCAAATATGCAAATAAAGCATTGTGAATGTCTTTGGAAGGTGCAAGCAACAGGAGAGGAAAGTTAACACTGATTGTTTGGATTGCCTTGTGACAAGGTGAACAAGACAATGTAGCTTTTAATGAACACGACTTCATAGTATTGTAGTATTTGTGGCCATTCCCACTTCATTCATATTCCTTTCCGACCAGAATCAAATCAAACCAAAAAAAGTGGATTCTGGTTAGGAGCAAACTGGCCTCTGTTGCCTACACCCATAACATACTTTTTTGGGGTGTGCATGGGGCGTAGTAAAACAGAGTTCCATGTCATTTGAAAGACTAATAAATTACTCAGCTGCAGTAGCTGAGTATGCTTTAACAAGCACCACTTATGGTGAGTGCGCTAGGTACATATATCTAGCTTATCAAATAGAAAGATTAGGAGGGACATTATAGCTGTCTTTCAGAATTTGAGGGAGAGTCACAGAAAATATGAGGTTGACTTATTTCCCAAAGCACTTGAGGACAGGACAAGAAGTAGTGGGTGGAAGCTGGTTAAAGAGAGATCTGGAACTAACCTAGAACTAAGGAGGAATTTCCTGGTTGAACAATCAATGGAATAGCTTGCCTCCTAGACAGTGGTAGGATTCAAAAAAATTTACTACCGGTTGGTTCTGTGGACATGACTTGGTGCGTGTGGCAGGGGAAGGATACTGTAAAATCTCAATTCCCTCCTCATCCCACTAACCTGCTTTCCAGCTCCGTTCTCCTGCACAGGGCAACCAAAGAAGACCCAGCCAATCAGCTGGGACTCAGGTGGCAGAGAATAGATGGGGGCGGGAGGCAGTTCTCTGAACTACTCAAAATTTCCACTACCGGTTCTCCAAAACTGGTCAGAACCTGCTGAATGCCACCTCTGCTCCTGGAGGTATGGATGCTTCATCATTGCAGTTTTCAAAAATAGACTGGACAGTCATGTATCCATGATGGTAATGTCTGCTGCCTTGAGCATGGGGATGCAGTATAAGACCTCCAAGCTCCCTTTGTTTTTACTAATTGAATTTGTATACCACCCGTTTCCTCTGTAAGATGACTCCTGTCCCTTCCAGCCATATGTTGGTGACTAGCCCATGCAAATTCAATGGATTCCAAAGGAGGAAGAGGAAGAACTTCAGGAGTAAAAATGGAATGCCTGGTGAAACTTCAGACTCGCACATTTATTATTGCTTAAGATTTCACAGAGCACAGAGGACTTCAAGTGGTTGGCATCAGTTCTGGAAAAAGGAGCACTAACTATATTGATGGAAGTGAAATATAAAATATATAATTTAAAAAGAGAAGTGAGATAATATCATGGACTTCGTATACATATAAGCCTTTCACTTACTACCACAATTGGGAACAGAATTTCTGTTCATTAGCAAGGTGGTTAAGTGAGTCGCACCCAATTTTATGACCTTGCTATAATTGAGTGAATCACTGCATTTGTTAAATGCATTGAGTGGTCATTAAGCAAATCCAGCTACCCCCCCCCCATTGACTTTTCTTGTCAGAAGTCATCTGGAAAGATCATTTTATCACAGAGATACTATCTTAAAAAGCAAAAAGCAAACAATTAACTGGCTTGATAAGATGTATAATGCTGGCCAGTGAGAATAACATTAGGGGAACATGTGACATTCCAGATTTTACTGAAATAGAGCTCCCCAAACTCCCTCCTATTTGTTTCTTTTTTTCTGCAAAATTCCAGGATTTTCTCACTCCTGATTTTTAGATTTAAAAATTTAGATTTAATTTTAGATTTAAATTTTAGATTTAGTTTTAGATTTCTTGTTTACATGACGTATTTTCTTTAGAGGCAAACTTATGCTCAGGAATGGAAATAGGATTTCACCAAACTTAATAAAAAATATAAAGTTTCTCAAGGCTTTTTTGTAGTAAGCATAACAAACTTGCTCAGCAAAATATACCTTGACCTTCCACAGCAGGAAACTTCACACCAGTTTTCTGTGCTCCTAATTTCAGCAAATTTTGCTTCCTTTTGCATGTGAACTTTAGAACCAACTAATATGGGAAGGAAATGACTGCAAAGTACAGATAGTGCACAACTTATGACCACAATTGATCCCAATATTTCTGTTGCTAAGTGAAACATTTGTAAGTTTTGCCACATTTTATCTTTTCCAGTTTTTAAACGAATCACTTACAGTTATTAAGTTAGTTAACACAGTTAAGTGAATCTAGCTTTTCCTTTGTCACAAAATTCAGGGTCTGAATTTTGATCATGTGACCATAGGGAAACTGCAATGTTTGTCTGAAAAATGGTCATAAACCACCTTTTTCAGTGATGTAACTGAACGGTTACCAAATGAACTGTTGTAAGTGGAGGACTACATGTAAACCCCACTCCCCCATGGCAAATTTTATGCTTGTTATGTGCCTTCACAGAATCCTGTAATGGTGTTATTGTGATCTAGAGTAAAACAATGTTGAGATTTTGGCTTGCTTCCTAAAAGTATACAGGTAATCCTTGACTTATAATAATTCATTTAATGACTGAAGTTATAACAGCACTGAAAAAGTGACTTACAACTGTTTTTCACAACTGTTGCAGCATCTCCGCGGCCATGTGATCAATATTTGGTTGCTTGGCAACTGGCATGTATTTGATGCTTGCAATGACTTAGGGCAGGGGTGTCAAACTCATGTCAGCGTCATGTATTGTATCGTGACTTTTTCTCCCCCTTCACTAAACCGGGCATGGCCAACATGTGATACATCTGGGCCACAGGCCATGAGTTTAACAGCCCTGATTTAGGGTCATATGATTTATCTTTTGTGACCTTCTGATTCATAAAGTCAATGGGGAAGCCAGATTCACTTAACATCTGTGGCAAGAAATGTCATAAAATGGGGCAAAATGCACTTTACTGTCTTGCTTAGGAATGGAAAATTTCAGCTCAATTGTGGTCATAAATTGAGGATACCTGTATGATATATGTGCTGTTCAGCTTCCCTCTGATATTATCCCACGTCATTGTAGTGCTTTCAAAGTTGTAGCAACGTTTCAGCAGAATCTCATCTGCCATC
>BLBF01000021.1:31275718-31351223 GCA_015471245.1 Laticauda colubrina | reverse complement strand
TCTATCTATCTATCTATCTATCTATCTATCTATCTATCTATCTATCTTCTGGAAGACTAGGAGTGTCCCAGCCTGTCTGGGAACTGGGGAGAGTTTCAGAGGAGTACAGAGGTGAATTTAGAAAAACAATGCAATAATCTTTAGTAAAACTCAGCCCAGGAAGTCTGGAAAATATGAGGAGTTTACCCCATCTTGACTTTTGATGATAATATACAGATGGATCAATGGGAAAATATATGGTCAAAGGGTTGAAATTTACATTAGGTTGTAACCTTTTAAAAAGGGAATTTTTATAAATTGATGGATGATGCCAGAGAAATTATATAGTATGCATAAAGGAAGCCCAAATGCATGTTGGAAATGTAAGCAACACAAAGGGACATTTTATCATTCATGGTGAACATGTAAAACTAAAAAAATTAGATTCAAATATACACACTGATATAAAGGATTTTAAAGATTAATATTAAAGCCACAACATTTCCTTTCAGGACTGATGGCTACACAGAAAAATCATAGAAGTTTACATCAGCATATTATTAGTCCATGAAGATTAGTGTATACATGAAGGTTGAACAAGACTGGCATGATCCATCTTGGAAAAATGGTTGGTAAAATTGCCAGAACTTGCTGAGATGCCAACGGACTTCTGTGGTTGGAGAAAAGTAATTATTGAGAATTGTCTTGTTTCTGACCTGGCCCATCTTGAAAGACTTCATTTCTCAAGACCTTGCATCCTGCCTTCTATTTTGAGCTGCTTCCCTCGACAGTAGCCCAGAAAGGTATGAATTCTACTAACCTGCCCATTCCCCAACTCAACCAAGATTAATAAATTTTACTTTTGCCCAATTTTGTATCACCTGCAAAAATGTAACATTTAAAGGCCTTGTCACACTGCCCAACGGATGCAAAACGTTTGTAAAAAGGACACAGCAGCCGAGAAAAATGTTCCATCCGTTGTTATCCGCTCTCAAAAGGGGCAAAAATTTGCATAAACAGAGCGGATAACACGGAAAGGAACAGACGTGGGGAGGACACAGAGCGGATGGAAAGTGGATGCTCAACGGAAGCCCAGCGGATGGAAGCGGATGGGAGCAGAGGGCACATCCGCTAGGCTTCCAGGGGACCTCAGCAAAGCAGACGCGGAATGGATACAGCGGATGCAGAGCGGATGAAGCGGATGCAGAGCGGAAGCCTAGCGGATGCACAGCGGAAGCCTAGTGGATGCCGAGCGTTAATTGCACATGCGGGGGGGATGTATTGCGTCAGCCCCCCGGATATAAAAGGAAGCAGCTCCCAAGCAGGTCACCATTCTGAGGAAAGACCTGCTTCCAGACACATTGAGTGCCTTGCCTGCCCTGCCTGCATGCCTGCCTGCAAGCCTTGCTGCCTGCCTTCCTGCCAGCCTCGCTGTCTGCCTGCTTGCCAGCCTGCCTGCCTTCCGGCCTCCCTGCCTTCCGGCCTCCCTGCCAGCCAGTCTGCCTGCCAGCCTTGGTGCCTGCCTGCCTGCCAGCCTTGGTGCCTGCCTGCCTGCCTGCCTTCCTGCCAGCCTCGCTGTCTGCCTGCTTGCCAGCCTTGCTGCCAGCCTGCCTGCCTTCCGGCCTCCCTGCCAGCCAGTCTGCCTGCCAGCCTTGGTGCCTGCCTGCCTGCCAGCCTTGGTGCCTGCCTGTCTGCCTGCCAGCCTCCCTGCCAGCCAGCAACCCCACAACCATGGGGAAGAAGAGAAAGCCTCAGCAATCTGCCGCCATCCCTGGCAAGAGGGACAGGGCCACCCTCCCACCCCCTGGCCCTGACTCTGCTTCTGCTGGGGCTTCTGCTGCTTCTGCTTCTGGAGGAGCTGATGATGATGCTTCCGGTGGTGGTGCTTCTGCTCGTGCTTACTCTGCAGAGGCTGCTCCTGGTGGTGGTGCTTCTGCTCGTGCATACTCTGCTGAAGCTGCTCCTCGTCCTGCTCGTGCTCCTGGACTTGCTCGTCCTGCTCGTGCTCCTGGTCTTCCTCGTCCTGCTCGTGCTCCTGGTCCTGCTCATGCTCCTGGTCCTGCTGGGGCTCCTGGTGCTTACTCTGCTGCTGCTGATCCTGGTCCTGCTGCTGCTGCTGCTGATGATGATGATGATTATGATCCTGCTGGTGCTGATGATCCTGCTGGTGCTGCTGGTGGTGTGGAGGAGCAGCCCCTACAACCTGGAAGCCCCTCTGATGAGGGCCCATCTGGTCCTGCCAAAGGGAGGAAGAGGCGTATGCGGGGATGGGAGAGGAGGCAATACTCCATTGAGGAGGCACACGAGGATGAGGTGCTGGAGTGGCTGAGAGAGAATGACTATCTCTGGCGGAAGGGACACCGTCTCTACAGGGACACCAAGCGGAAGCAGGCTGCTTGGAGAGAGAAGGCGGAGAGTCTGGGCTACACATTGGATGTGCTCCTCGGCTGGTGGAAGCACATGCACACCTGGTACGGGAAGCTGCACCTCAAGAAATCTGGCCAGGCCACGGTTAAGTTGACGGACAGAGAGACCTATGTCATGGTCAGGTGCAGCTTCCTGGAGGGTGAGGTCTGCCACCGAGGTGCAGCAGCAGCCCCTCTCACTACCCTCTCTCTCCGGCAGCCTGCTGAGAGCCAGTCCTCCTCCGGCCGAGAGTCAGCTCCTGTCTCCAGGCAGGTTTCTGTGGAGCGTGCCACGGCGGAGAACCCGACAGCTGTTTTAACCATGGTGGAGCGTGTGGAGGACTCCCTGGTGCGGTGGGAGAAAGAAGACGGCACATCCACCACAGCCCTACCCACATCCACCCCAGCTCCACCTCCACAGAAAGGCAGAGAGGCAGACCGGAGGGGCAGAGCCACACTGTCCTGCTAGAGATCAGGGACACCATCTGCATCAGCATAGATCTCCTCTCTCAGCTGGTCCACACCGACTCCTCATCCTCCAACCGCAAGCCCTTCCTCACCTATGTCAACCAGACCCTCACGGACATGGCGGAACCTCAGTACCAGGTGGTGAAGGACCGGATCACCAAGCTGCTTCACAACCCTCCAGACCCAGAGGAACCTGCTCCCACCCAGTCCAGGTCTGCTCCTCCCCCCCCAGGTGATGTCCCTCCCATTCCAAGGCTTTTCACAACCCCATACCTTCCAGGGCTACGGTTACCAGGAGGTCCAGCAGCATAGGCAGCAGCCCTTCCCAGTCCAGGCACAAAGTCATTGGATGACACCCTTGCCACCGGTTCCACTGATGCCACTGATGCCACCCACGCCACTGATGCCATTGATGACACCCATGCCACAGATGCCACCCACGCCAGTCCTCACCCAGCTGCAGACCAGACAGCCCCACTACACTACTCCTTCCTCCACCCCACAGCCAAGCCCAGCCTCAGTACATCTGTCGTCGGTACTAGGACTGACACCCCATGGCATGGAGGAAGGAGCTCTCAACATCACGGGGCTGAGCCAGCTGTCTGAGAGCTTCCTCAACACACCGTCACCTGTTGTCCTCTCGGGGCCAGGCACCCCAGTGGGGCTTCAGACCAGCACTCCAGCAGCAGCCACCTCCACAGCACCTGGACCCTTCACCTCTGAGACTGGACACACCTCCGAGTGACCATGAAGACTGCCAGAGACTGGATGGCTGGCTACCTGTGGACTTTATTTGGACACTTGACTTGGATCATTTTTCTTTTACAGCTTGTTATTAATAAAGTTTATCTTTGATTCACACACTTGCTTCATTTATTTTTTTTAATAAAGTCTTGGTGGAAACTTTTAGAAATGGTTTAACCCTTTGCATGCTTGTGGGATGGGTTAAGATAGCAGTGGGATGGGCAGGGATACCTTTGGGATGGGTAAAGATAGCTGTGGGATGGGCAGGGATAACTGTGGGATGGGTTAGGATATCTGTGGGATGGGTTGAGATAGCTGTGGGATAGATAAACCTCCAGTGCAAGCATAGTGGGACTGTATGGTCCACCCTCCCAGGTGCCACACCTTTGGTCCTTCATTATCAATAACAATGTAAGCATTGATCCACACATTTCAACATAAACACAACTCTTTATTAAACGCCCTGTTCATTGTAGGCCAACCAAACATACATGGCCCAATCTCATCCGTGTGATGAGACAGGCTGAAGGAAGCATCCATTAAGCATCTACCATCCTGTCTTGCCACTCTACTGCTCCAGCTGGGGAGTTGCACCAGTGTTTCAGGAGGTTGCGCTGCTTCTTCCCTTCATGTGAGGCTCTGTTGGGGCCTTGCACATCCTCAGTGTCTATCAGGTTTCGCCCCTGCCTCCATTCCCCAGGCTCTATGTCCCCATTGCCTTGTTGGAGGTCCACGAGCCTGTTCTGCAAGACTGGGTAGCGGGTGCGCATGAAATTCTGCAGGATGCAGCAAGCTTCCACGATCCTCCTCACGGTCTCTGGGCGATGCTGCATGGTGGTGAGAAGTACCTGGAACCTGTTGGCCAGGATGCCAAAGGTGTTCTCCCTGGACAGCCTGTAGTTGAAGATCCTCTCTTTATGGGTGAGGAGTCTGGAAGTGTAGGGCTTCATGAGGTAGGTTCTGAGGGAGAAGGCGTCATCTCCCACGATGAAGTAGGGCACATCTTGCGTGTCGTTGGGCAGGGGGTCTGGATCTGGGAAGCCCACAATGAGGTTGCGTTCCAGCCCCTCCTTGAGGTCACTGGTGTTGTATACCTGGGCATCTGAAGCTGACCCGTTGCCTGAAGCATCGATGTACATGAACTTGTAGTCAGCATTGACCATGGCGAAGAGGATGATGCTGAAGAAGCCCTTGTAGTTGAAATAAGTGGAGCCTGACTTGGCTGGAGCTTTCAGGCCACGTGCTTGCCATCTATGGCTCCAACGGTGTGGGGGAAGTTCCACTTCTGATACCACTGCTCTGCAACTTTCTTCCATCCTTCTTCAGTGGTGGGGCATTGGAGGAGCTCCTCCATGTATTCTTTGATGATGGCCTGCACCACTTCTCTGACCACAATGCTGATGGTGTTGTGTGGCACCCTCCAGCCATACTGCATGCTTTTGTAGGTGGTCCCTGAGGCCAGGTGGCGCAGAGTCAGTGCCACCTTGAGCCCAGGTTCCAGGCTGGGCCGGAAGTTGGTGTTTACCTTGGTCAACCTGGGTGTCAGCCGCTGCACAACTTCATCAAACATGGCTGGAGGCATCCTCATGAAGTTCTGGAATGCACGAGTGTCTTCGTTCCTGAGCTCCACCATCAGCTTGTTGTACAGTCTGTACTCTGCTCTTCTCCCGATCCACCTTCGGACCCAGACGCTTCTTGGCTGCCTCCTTTTCTTCCCGTAGTAGAGTTCACAGAGCCTGTAGATGGCTTCGCACTGTTGCAGAACGATGGTGGCTACCAAAAGGAGTTTGTTACGATCCATGGTGGACATGACTGGATGGTGTGGAAGAGCAAGAGGCAGATGAAGGCTGCAGAGGTCTGCACAGCTGGGCTGCTGGTCTGAAAGTGAGATCCAGGTGAGTTGCTCCCCCTTTTTATAGGCAATATAGGTTTTCCACTATGTGTCCTTTTGCATCCTCTAGGCATCCTCTAGACATCCTTAATATCCTTGATAGGTCCCCTCTGCGAACGTTTTTTCCATTTTAAATGCTTTCTTTGCGAGCTGCATCCGCTTTCATCTTTTCCCCGTCCGTGCTACTAATGTTGCGCGTCCATTCCGCGTCCGTTCCGGTTCCTCCCTGCGTCCGTTTACCGCTGGAGTGGATCGAGTTGCGCGGATGCGCAGCGGATGCCTAGCGGATATAGCGGATGCGTAACGGATGCAGAACGGATGTAGAATGGACGCATTGGATACATTTTCCGCACAAAAGTTTTGAGCAGCTCAAAACTTTCTGAGCGGATGAAACATCAATAGACGGATGCTGGACGGATAGAGAGGATGAAAAATGGAGGCAGTGAGTACAGAACGGAAGCATCGCGTTAAGCAATGGATGGCAAGTGTTTTTCTCCGTTTTACATCCTCTTTCCATCCGTTGGTGCAGTGTGACAGGGGCTTAAGAAACATTCTTTCCATCTCTTTCATCTTACTTATTAAAAAATACAGTTGAAAAATAGGGGACTCATGACTGAGGATTTTAATGTTTCAAGCAAGTCTTAATATTTAAAGCTTTTTTGAGAAAAAAAATGATCAGTGTGAATTTATTCATCCATCTCAAAAGTCATGTAATTGAGAAGCCAAAAATGTTGTACTGTATATCATAAACAGCAGGAACCAAAACACAGTGAAAACAAAAATAAAAAAATATTTATATACAAAATGTTTTAAATATATGTAAACTTGTACCAGGAAAGTTAAAAAAAAGCAATACTTTTACTTTGATAACTTTGAACAAAGCATTTTTTTGGAGTTGAACTCAACTCCAGGGGTTTTCACAGATTTATGCAATAGTCTTGACATCAGCATAAAAGAGGTTGCTTTATTAGGGATTTTTAAAAAATTTCCAGTCTAGTTCACAAGGGCTGGAATTCCTTCATGATCTCCCATCTAAGTACTAAGTAGCTCTAATCCTGCTTAAAATACAAAGCCCCTCCCTGTTCTCAAAACATACGCCAGTATTAATCAAATTTAACTATGGTGGCCTGTTGATAATAAATGCTTATATGCTCCCAATGAGACAAAACCTCCAGATCTGTGGACTGAACTGATAAGATCACCTGAATGCTGCCACATGCTTTAACAAAATTCTTTAACAAAGAACTGATTGTACAGTTGGTTATTCTGCATTCTTGTAATATAGAATACAGAACATATAGCATTTTATCTTTTCAGGGGACTTTCTATCCAAATAGGAAATATATAATATTGAACAGAACAAAACAAATCTGGAAAAAAATATCTATGTAAGTTCAATTTTAGTTTTCTTGTTTCTAAAGAACTTATGTTACCTTCTTTTACTAAGGTTTGATTGTTACCATAGATATCAAGTTGACTATAAATGAGATACCATTTCAGATGCTGCAGAATTATGACCATCTTCATTCCCAGGAAATCATTTTAGTTGACTTCAATATGTAATCAGGGAATGAAATTATTTATCTTATTAGGAGAACTCAGATGTCAACTGTTCATATGTCTCTATCCAGCCATCTATTTTCCTCAAATAAATACAATATTATGTTAATTTGTATGCCTTCTGTACTCCAATGGAGACACTACACTGTAACAATAATAGATCGCTTACTTTAAGAAATCCAGCATGGCCAATCCCCCTTCCTGTGGAGTTGGTTCTATTGAGGGGAAATGGGGGAAGATACGTCTTACTAGAGAATTTCTTGTACAGATTTTAATATCTGACCATCTCATAATGTTCTATAATTTTAAAATGGATATTATCTATTGGAAAAGAAACAAAAATACAGCTGCAAGAAGATACAGATAGTCCTTGACTTACAACCATTTGTTGTAAGTTGAAGTTACAATGGCACTGAAAAAGTGTCCTATGACCGTTTTTCACACTTACAACCATTGCAGCATCCCTATGGTCAAAAACTGGGCATTTGGCAACTGGCTATATTTATGATGGCTGCAGCATCCTGGGGTCATGTGATCATCTTTTGCAGCCTTCTAAAAGACAAAGTCACTGGGGAAGCCAGATTCACTTAACAATCGTGTTACTAACTTAACAACTGCAATGATTCACTGAAGAATCGTGGCAAGAATAGTGATAATAGTGAAACAAAACTCACTTAATTGTCTTACTTAGCAATGGAAATTTGGGCTTGTAGGTTGAAGACTACCTGTATTATACTGCAGAATAGCTTGTGCAAAAATAAAAATGTTGGGTCTCACATATTACAAATAGAATTTAGAAGATTAAGATTAAGGTCAGGGATTACAATCAGCCCTGTGCTTTATTTTCTAAAAGTAAACTGTTATTGCTCTTTTGGTGCCTTCAAGTCAGACATGATTCCTGACAACTTTTGTGTTAATTTCCCTGGCAAGATTATAGATGTGGATTGCCATTACCTTCTTCTAGGATGGTTTTTGACTTCTCAGTATTTGGCTGAGAGGGAGCGGCTGACCGATGATGATCACTCAACTGGACTCCATGCCTAAGAAAGGATAAGAACCAAAGTCTTCCTGGTCCAAGTCTAGCACATTCAACACAACATCAAATGTGCATTGCACTTGAAAGCACCAAAAGTCTGGGTTCAAAAATTGCTGGAGCATTTCAAGGAGGACAGAGACAGAAAGGAGTCCAAAGCTGTAGAAATAGAAGAAGAGGACAATGAATAAATCCACCCTGAGGAAAACACACAAGCTCACTAGAGGACTTGGGGCCAGTCATTCTTTCTCAGCCTACCTCAAAAAGGATGTTATGAGAGGAATGCTGTACATGCTGCCTTGTGTTTCTTAGGAAAGGCAGGATATAATTTGTCAAATAAAGAGATTAGTGGAATGATGTGGATCAAAGGTGGAATTCAGCAGGTTCTGACCAGTTCTGGAGAACCGGTAGCAGAAATTTTGAGTAGTTTGGAAACCGGCGAATCCCACCTCTGACTGGAGATTTTACAGTATCATTTCCCCTGCCACGCCCACCAAGCCCACAGAACCTATAGTAAAAAATTTTGAATTCCACCACTGATCTGGATAGTTATCATTTGCCTATGCAAGCACCAGGAATATCATTCAAGTGAAAGAGATGTAGCCAAACTACTTGAAATGACTTGTGCCCACTGCAGAAAACACTTCTCAGCTGTTTCATTTGATGGGTTAAGTTTGTTTGTATAAAAACATATTTTTAAAGTGGCCTTAAGTGTCCAATGTTACATTTCTTTACACAGGTACACTGCCAGGATGGGGACCCATGTTTAATCCAAAAATGATTTGGGGCTGAAAGAGTATAGAGTCGTTCATTATTCTTTGGACGGAACTGTTCCCAATCCTACGTTCTCCAAATGCAAAGTATTTTGCACGATTCTTGATCGATTGTGCTGGCTGGCGGTATTATGGGAACTGAAGTCCAATTTTTAGCGGAATACATCCGATTAGAGTAATAAAATGGGAACTTGGCACCGGTAAAGACTATTTCCCGGACTTTTAAGACCAGTAGTTCTCTTTAATGAAACGCAAGGCGTGGTGAAGGGAGTCTTCTGCAGGAGAACCGCAGGCATTTAGGAGCGGAGTCTCTCGCCACGCAATCAACTACCCCGGAGCGCCAATCTGGCAGAGGGCTATTGTGGATCACGTCGTGCAGGATTGGGTGCCCTCGCGGAAAAGTCGAAGCAAGGAAATGGAAACGCGTGATTTCTCCCCTGGGAGAGAAACCTTATCCCGCGCGTTCTCACGCAGTCCTATCCGTTTCTTGCGGGAGAGAGAAAGCTGGGATGGCGCCTCCCCGGCTTGGAGCTTTCCAGCAGGGACCAACTTCTCCAGTATTCAGAATCACCTACCTCAAGAAATTGCGCCCCGTCTCGAAATCCTATCAGCATGTGAGGAAAAGGGGGATCCAAGACCTTCCCGCCACCCTCGAAATATTTCTGCGCCTCTCGTTTATCCGCTATCTGTCCGGGAATCGGCCTTCCTCTCCATCCCGCGCACGGTCTAAGCCGGGCAAAGGACGGGCAAACCCGCCTCAACCTGAAGGACGCCGGTCGTTGTAGTCCTCACAGCTCCCGGGTTGCCCTCCCTTGGCCCCGCCTTCCCAGCGTTAAGAAGGGGAAGGAGGCCGGGATGGTGGAGGCTGGTCCTGGAAGATTTAGCGAGGATGTAAAACAAGAAGGTAAAATGAGCGCCGGCCCCCCTCGTGTCCTTGGGCACTCTGAGTCTGGTTTCCTCCATTTGCTGAAGGAGGAAACCGCAGAGGAAAGCTGTTGCTTCGAAACTTGGAACAAAACGAATAGCTGGTGGTTTTGCCGACCCCGAATGATTTCGGATTCCAAATATACATTCGGGTCAGAATTCCCAAAGTGGTCTTGCTGTACGCAAAACACTGCAAATCTTATTGGCACGGTTTCTAATTTTAATTCTGAACATAGTCCCGTTCACACACACACACACACACACACACACACAGACACCCAAAAAAAGAAATCCTAATGCGATGTTAACTCTTCCCCCCTTTCTTGTTAGATTAACGTGCCGTTGGTTTGGCTGTTGAATTAATTCATAGCTCAAATTTACCGTCGGGTTTTCTTTGCTGGACAAACTTTGCAGCTTATATTGCAAAGGAAGAGACTGGAGTTCCATGGAAAATTAGGAAAATCTTCATAAACCAAGATGTCAAGAAAATGGGAAGGTGAAACAAAATGCTGGAAGAGAAGTTTGGTAGCTACACTTTATTATTTTTTTAAAAAATAAAATGAACAAATGAAGACAAATCTAGAGAAAACTGAATGACTGTGCAAGCAGCTTAGTATGAAGTGGATTGCAATGAGGATAAAACAGCAGAATCTACTTAAACTCTGCCAATTTTCAAAAGCTAAGCAGAATTGAACTGGTTAATATTTGGTTTGGATCACCAGGAAAAACCAAAATGTGGCATGACAACCACTTCTTTGTTATTGCTGAAAAAACGTACATGCATAAGTTGAACCTGACCTGAAGGAAACTATTTCTATTTAGACAATAAGCAGTTCCAACAGATGCTGCACGTTTACTTCAGTGGGCCACAGCTTCATCCAGGAGGAGCCAGTGAGCAGATATGCTATTCGGAGGACAAGGAGAGGAGAAACAGTTTTTCTGAGTAATTGCTAAAAGTGATGTTGAAATTGATTAATATGTTCAAGTTAATTTTATTTCACTGCAGACCTATGTTAATTTTTATAACTAGATATAATTTGTCTATATTGTAAGAGTGGGAAGCTCTCCTAGAAAATGAAATATTTTGGGCAATATTAAAGAGGCAGAATATTATATTTCGCTAAAAAGAGAAGAGAGAAAGATGTTCTTAAAGGCAGAAAGGAGCTCCAGTCTTCCTGCCACAGGAAAACAAGCAGAAGCTTGAAGAGGCTGGTCTTTTGGAATGGAGATTTTGTATCCATTCAGAAAAACTGGGCCAATCTATTCATAAGCAATAGACTCCAAATAAGCAACACAGTTAGGCAAGCTGACGAGATTAGCTCAGACAAATACCTAGGATTTGCATTTCCCCTTTTGCCTGAAGAGCCAGCCATGACCCCTATATAACTCCCATAGGAATAGTGACAACCATTAAAATATTAAGAGACACATTCTTACGCAGGAACAGGCACCTCAATTACAAAGCCCCAAAGAATGTAGAAAAGCCCATGTATCCCAATCCCAATTTTTCAGCCACCACAGAAACATGCTCTCAACTGAAGTTTTTGGAAAATCAAACAGAGACCTCCTTTCCTTGCAGCCTTCCTCCATTTTATTTCCAGCATCTTTCTCCCGGCTTGGAACCGGACCAGATTTTTCTTCCAACACAAGCAGGTATTTGTTTGCCAGAGGTATTAATTTTCCAAGTTGTCATTTATTCTTAATGTTTGATAAGCTAAGCATTTATATCATTCTATCAAGCAGTGCTGGTTTTCTAAATTTCCAATTGGGCTCAAAGTTATGGTAAAAGTATCTTCAAACAATACAGCAAAATAAAGAATATGCTTCAATAAATGATATGGTTCCATGTACATGCGAAAAAAAATCAGTCAGCAAGAGAAGACAATACTCTCCTATTTAACACAGAAGAATCTTGCTCTAGAACTTGGGTAAAGTGTCAGTGAAGGAAAATGTGAAATAATAGCTGTCATATTTACTGCTCCTAAAGTGCTTTCAAATCAAAGTTCAGTACAAATAAATACACATTAAATCAACCAGCTTTTCTCGATCTTTAATAGCAGATTCTAATAACACGGGTACTGAAATGCTTAATCATTCAACAATAGTATAAAGTCCTATATCAGAGGAGCACTTAGCAGTTAAGGGTCTCATCTCTGTGAAGAGATTTCATCCTGCTATTCACTCTGTGATTTAACCGCTACTGTGTTGATTTTTTCAAAACCTTGTTAAATATCTTGAATTATCGCAACTACATTTAGATAAAAGCTACTCTTTTTATGTGTGTTCCAGCTATTAGCCTAATTTTCCCACAAAGCTTTGGAATAATCTTTCCTGAATCGTAATACTACTTTGATAGCTGATTCCTGCTAAAAGGAAAAACAGGCAGAACAAGTTTTAAAGAAGAGTAAGTGGGATAAAGAAAAAAAGTAATTTATGAATCAACTGATGTGAGGAAGAAAAAGGCAGTGGTTCATAAAAAAGTCTGACCAACTTGTTTGCTCCACTCCCCAGTGTTTCTCAATCTGAGGAAGCTTTAAGATGCATGGACTTTAAGGCTAGATCCCACTGGCCGACGGATGCAAAACGTATGCATAAAGGACACAGCGGATGAGCAACATTTCGGGGGTGGCTCCATCCGTTGTCATCTGCTCCAAAAAGTGGTGAAAATTTGCATAAACAGAACAGAAAAAACGGAAAAGGACGGGGGTAGTACGTAGCGGGGATGTCAGACGGATGTTCATTGGAAGCCTAGCGGATGACAGTGGATGGAAGCGGATGACACATCCAAAGGGGTTCCGGGGGAGAATTGCAAAGCAGACGCATAGCAGAAGGAGCGGATGCGTAGCGGATGATGCGGATGCATCATGGATGCCTAAAGGAAGCAAAGCGGATGCCGAGCGGATGTATATCAGATGCAAAGCGTTCACTGCGCATGCGGGGAGTATGAATTGTGTCAGATCCGCAGATATAAAAGGATGCAGCTTGCATGCAGTCAGCATTCAGAGGAAAGACGTGCTGCCACATACATCTTCAAAGAACACCATGGTTCATCAGTCAGGGGAGAAGAGGAAGCTGGTGCCTACTTTTGCCAGCCCTGACAAGAAGGACAGAACCAGCATCCCACCCCCTGGCACTGACTCTGAAGCTGCTGATGCTGCTGGTACTGATGCTGCTGGTGCTGGTGCTGCTGCTGCTACTGCTGCTGTGGTGGACCAGCCCCAAGGTCCTCAAAGCCCTGCTGCTGAAGGCCCTGCTGTCAAGCCCCTGAAGGCCCTACTGAAGCCCCTGCCAGAGGGAGGAAGAGGCAAGGGAAGGAGAAGGGAGAGAAGAAACAGTACACCGTTTCCGGGGACCATGAGGAGGAGGTGCTGGAATGGCTGAGGGAGAACGAGTACTTGTGGAGAAAGGGCCACAGACTCTATCGCCAAGAAGAAACAGGCAGCTTGGAGAGACAAGGCAGAGAGCCTGGGCTACACTGCAGATGTACTCCTGGGATGGTGGAAGCACAAGCACACCTGGTATGGCAAGCTACACCTCAAAAAATCCAGGCAGGCCGCTGTCAAGCTCACTGACCAGGAGATGTACATCATGGCCAAGTGCAGCTTCCTGGAGGGTGAGGTCCGCCACCGAGGAGCAGCCCCTCTGAGACCCCTCTCCCTCAGACAGCCCACAGACAGCCAGTCCTCTTCCAGCCAGGAAACAGCTACACTGTCCAGGCAGGTGTCTTCAGAGGGCCCCATGGCAGAGACCCCCCCGACAGCTGCACTCCCCATGCTGCCAGACTTGGAGGATCCCCTGTCACAAATGGAGGAAGAAGCGGCAGCCACCAGAGACCAACGCACCCCCACCCCCAGCTCCACAGGATGCAGGCAGAGAGGCAGACTGGAGGGCCAGAGCCACACTGTCCTGTTGGAGATCAGGGACATGATGAAGACCAGCACAGAACTTCTCTCTCAGCTGGTCCACTTGGACAGAGGATCCTCCAGCTGCCACACTTTCATCACCTACGTGAGCCACACTCTCAGGGATATGCCCGAGGCCCAGTACCAGGTGATGAAGGAGAAGATAACAGCACTTCTGCACAACCCTCAAGGCCCAGCTGCAGCTGCTCCTACCCAGTCCAGGTCTGTTTCTCCACCCCAGGCGATGTCACAGCCCTTCCACAGCTTTCAACAGCCTCTCACCTACCAAGGCTACGACTACCAGGGCTTCCCACAGCACAAGCAGACCTTCCCAGTCCAGGCCCAGGTTCATCGCAAGCCACAGATGCCACACCTCGCCCAGCTGCAGATCAGACAGCCCCACTACACTCCTCCTTCCTCCACCCCACAGCCAAGCCCGTCAACGGACAATCTGTCATCAGTCTTGGGCCTGACATCCCAGGTACTTGATGAAGGGCCTCTCAACCTCATGCGACTGAGTCAGCTCTCTGTGAGCTTCCTGAACACACCATCCCCTGTTGTACTCTCAGGGCCAAGCACCCCAATGGCACCTCAGACCAGCACTCAAGCCACAGCCACCTCCACAGTCCCTGGCTGCTGAACAGCTGAGACCATGGACATGACTCAGAGTGCCTGAGAATAGTCCCAGAGACTGAGTTGTTACTTGTTCACTTTATCTTTGCTTAAGACACTTTACTTGGTTCATTTTGCTTTTTTAATGAAGTCATACAGTTTACTTAAGACAGTTAATAAAGGTTATCTTTGCTTAAGACACTTAATTAAGTTTACTTGGTTCATTTTGCTTATTTAATAAAGTCATAAAGGTTACCTAAGAAAGTTAATAAAGGTTATCTTTGCTTGAGACACTTGGTTCATTTTTTTTACTTAATAAAGTGTTGGTGAAAACCTTGAACAAATGGTTAAGCCTTTGCATGCTTGTGGGATAGATAAGGATAGTTGTGGGAGAGATAAACCTCCAGTGCAAGCATAGTGGGACTGTATGGTCCACCCTCCCAGCTGCCACACATATGGCCCTTTATTATCAATAACAATTTATTCATTGATCAACACATTTCAAAATAAACAAAAGCTCTTTATTAATGCCCTATTTATTGTAGGACCGCTCAACATACATGGCACAATCTCATCAGTGTTATGAGACAGGCTCAAGGAAGCATCCATTAACCATCTATCATCCTGTCTTGCCACTCCATTGCTCCAGCTGGGGAGTTGCACCAGTGTCTCAGTAGGTTGCTTCTTCCCTTCACGTGAAGCTCTGTTGGGGCCTTGTACATCCACAGTGTCTATCAGGTTTCGTCCTTGCCTCCATTCACCAGGCTCCATGTCCCCATTGCCTTGTTGACGGTCAACAAGCCTGTTCTGCAACACTGGGTAGTGGGTGCGCATGAAATTGTGCAGGATGCAGCAAGCTTTCACGATGCTCCTCACAGACTCTGGGTGATGCTGCATGGTGGTGAGAAGTATCTGGAACCTGTTGGCCAGGATGCCGAAGGCGTTCTCCACCACCCGTCTTGCCCTGGACAGCCTGTAGTTGAAGATCCTCTCTTCACGGGTGAGGTATCTTGAAGTGTAGGGCTTCATGAGGTAGGTTCTGAGGGAGAAGGCATTATCACTCACGATGAAGTAGGGCACATCTTGTGTGTCATTGGGTAGGGGGTCTGGATCTGGAAAACCCATGATGAGGTTGTGTTCCAGCCCATCCTTGAGGTCACTGGCGTTGTATACCTGGCTATCTGAAGCTGACCCGTTGCCTGAAGCATCGATATAGATGAACTTGTAGTCAGCATCAACCATGGCAAAGAGGATGATACTGAAGAAGCCCTTGTAGTTGTAATAAGTGGACCCTGAGTTGGCTGGAGCTTTGCAGGCCACGTGCTTCCCATCTATGGCTCCAACGGTGTGGGGAAAGTTCCACCTCTGATACAACTGTCCTGCAAGTTTCCTCCAGCCTTGTTTAGTGGTGGGGCACTTGAGGAGCTCCTCCACGTATTCTTTGATGATGGCCTGCACCACTTCTCTGACCACTTTGCTGATGGTATTGTGTGGCACCCTCCACGCATACTGCATGTTTTTGGATGTGGTTCCAGAGGCCAGGTGGTGCAGAGTCAGTGCCACCTTCAGTCCAGGGTCCAGGCTGGGACGGAAGTTGGTGCTCGGCTTGGTCAACCTGGGTCTCAGACGCTCTACAAGTTCGTCAAACATGGCTGGTGGCATCCTCATTAAGTGATGGAATGCACGAGGGTCTTCATTCCTCAGCTCCACCATCAACTGGTCATAGAGTCCAAACTCCATTCTTCTCACGATCCATCCTCGGATCCACACAGCTCTTGGACGTCTCCTTTTTCTCCTTCTGTGTAAAACTTGATACAGTCTGAACAGGGTTTGGTTCTGGTGATGAATGATCGCAGCTACCATACAGACTGTCATGATCCATGGTGGAGAACACCACGGCTGTACACCACGGCTGCTGGACTCATACTGAGATCCAGGTGATTTTCTCCCCCTTTTTATTGGAAATATTGATAGTCCGCTAGGTGTCCTTCTACATACTCTAGACATACTCCAGACATCCTAAATATCCAAGATACATCCCAGATACAAACGTTTTGTCCGTTTTAATCCTTTATATACGAGATGCATATGCTTACATCCTTTCTATTTCCGTGCTACTAATGCTGTGTGGACGTTCCATGTACCTTTCATTTCCTCCCTCTTTCCGTTTTCAGCTGCAGCAGATGTGAGTTGAGGGGATGGCCAGAGGATGCCGAGAGGATACAGAGGACGTTTAATGGATGATAACGGACATAGAACGTTTGTTGCCCGTATATGTCGCGGATGTACATCGTACGCGGCGGAAAGTTCATCCGTTCAAAAAGTTTTGTGCAGCTCAAAACTTCTTGCGCGGATGAAATCTCAGTGGACGGATGCTCCAGGGATAGAGCATATGAAACATGTGCAGTGAGTACACAATGGATGCATAGCGTTTTCCAACGGATGGCAAGCTTTTTTTTAATGTTTTACATCCTCTTTGCATCCGTTGGTGCAGTGGGACAGGGGCTTTAATTGCAATTGAAGCCCGTAACTCTTAAAGTTGCCAAGGTTAAGAAACTGCTTTACCCAATTGCAATTTTGCATGTGTTTCTAGACATTTTTCATATCATCTCTAATTGAAAATATGTGCCTGATATCTGCCATAGAAAGCATGGCAGATTTCAGCCTTCACATGGGGGTGTTCCCCTCCACAAGTGCAAACATCTTGAAAATAACTCTGGAGACAGTGCCTGGAAGGGAGAGAGCATGTCAGCAGCTCTGTATAGTAACCAATAGCAGCCCAGATATTGCCCAGATCAAATTAAAACTTGTCAGAGAAACTACACAAGGCACGGTTGTGCCAGGGCAATTTAAAAAATGCCACGTTTGAAGCCTAGGAGGGAGGCATGATTGCAGGCTTTCTCTGCTAGAAAAGAGAGGAGTGAAGAGTGACATCTCCTGTTCAAACTTGCTTCGTGTGATTGTCAAAGTGTTGCATACCCAAAACCAGTGGTTATGTGGCAGAGCTATAAATATGGGATGTAATAGTAATGACAGTAAGCTCATTCTTCTGCTTCTGGCTATGTTATGAACTCCCTGCACACTTATTTTACCACAGAATGGTAAAATAAGGACATGGAGAGATGGAGGGACACAAAAATATTCTTGTTTTCCTGCTGTTTTATCTCTAATTCTCTTTAAGCTATATACTTGGGGTGCTCAACAAACCTTAACATAGCCGGCAATCTGGCTGTACCATCTGGCACAGCATCTTGGGCAAGAACCTTAGAGTCACACCTGGTGTGTGAAGACACTCTACAACATGTGACCTTACTGCTTTGTTTGTCCTCTCCACCCATATATTTGTGAAATGAATTAGGATAATATCGAGCAATTTTGTGTTGTATGAACTCTGCATTTCACTTCAGAACTTTTCCAATCTGTTTCAGTTTCAATGTGCATTTCTTCACAAACCTGTTAGGTCCTTTTTCCACATAAATGGACTTTCTAAAAAAATATGTGCCAAATTCCTGCTACTCTAAGGATCAGAAAGAAGTTGTGTTTTAAAACACTAAATATTATTTTTTCATTTTATTATTTTAATTTAGACTTGAATGTGCTTGTAATATAATTCATAATTTTATGTGCTTGTAATATAATTCACAATTAATATAATTGTTTGAATTTGTATTATAAGTCAAAATTAATCAAAACAATCACAGTCCTGATTAAAAAATACAATCAGTCAAAATTTATTTCTGACCAAACACAGTAAAATACCACAATATAATATGGTACAGGAAAAAGTAGCTATTAAAATATTGTCCATCTAATTGGGGCATTAAAGCATTTTCTAAAGTATACCAGTATTTTATTTTTCAGTAATTTATTTAATTCATTTATTTGAGTAATTTAGTTTCTACAGATACATAAAATATTAGACTCTCTACCTGTACCAGGCCTAAGTCTAGGAAATCAATTTGGGATAACATACTGCAGCCTTATGATCTAGATCAGGGGTGTCAAACTTGATTTCATGGAGGGCTGCATCAGGGTTGTATTTGACCTTGGGGGGATGTGGCCAGGATGGGTGTGGCCAGCTCAATGTCACTCATGTCAGAGGTGCCTGTGGTGGCCCAAGCACTGTGCCAGCGAAAACGGGCTCTCAAGCTCCATCTTATTCCAAATTTATCTGGGCTTCTTAATCTGTTTATAGCTTTTTTGGATCAAAGATTTATTTAGCTTTTTGCTGGTTATTTCATTTTTAAAAAATTCTTAAGTTTATTTCTGAACAAGATTAGAAAAAGAAGGTTGCAAACTTAATGTCCTTTAAAAGGCTGTGACTTCAGTTGTTTTTCCCATGACCTCCCTCTGCTCAACACCTGCCAGGGACTGTTACATTGTGGTCTCCACATGAGGAGCAGCTATTTGGAGTACATGTGGGTGATCTCCCATCCTGGCTGGAGGAGTTCTGAAGAACCAGTCTACTCATCTGCTCTTTATTCTGTGCGATGGTCATCAGCTGTGCTTTTCACAGAGCTGTCTTCAGCCCACCATTTTTCTGAGATCTGATCTTCCACGTATGATGTCAGAAGGCAGGCGTTTTTTTTTAAAAAAGATGGAATGTAAGTGTATCTTTTTATACTCAAAAGTTTCAATTTTTTTCTTGTGTTTTGGAAGCACATCCCTCCCTCTAGCCAATACGAAACTTAGTGATAATACAGCTAAAACAGGTCTGCTGATGTATAAGAGGGAGAGATTCAACTTATGAAGAAAAATCTAAAGTATATACAATTCTTATAAAAATACATCTCTGGGGAACCTTCTAAAATGCTTCAAAAAGGACTGAGTTTAAGCGTATTCCATAGTGGTGGAAAGCTGAACATTTGGAGGAAAAAAGAGAAATGGGGGTAGACTATAGAGTATCTTGGGCGGGACTGGAATCTAACAATTTACTGTTATCTATTGAATCAAGCTTTTGGTTCATTTTATGTGACATTGACTAAGAAGTCTTCTCCATCCTGTTGCCTTCCAGATGTTTTGCATTGCCATGCTGGATGAGGGTGACACAGGAGTTCAGAATTTCAGAAAGTCTGAAACTGCTGAAGATGCTGACCTTGGAGTTGTGCCAGCAAAGTATTAAGTGTTGAAGTTAAGTATGTGTTAAATTACATTCCATTGGTGACAGAGGCTCAGTTGGAGCCCTTCTTGGGAAGTGAAGATATTCTGCAACTTACTGTGCCTATTTAGCATATAAGTTATATATAGCTCTTAATACATATAACTAAACCCATATTTCTGTTAGAAGCTGATTCTGGAGGGGATAATACTAAGCTGAGAAGCAGCATTAGCCCCCTGGGTTCCTTCCTAACACAAATCACCAGTTGAGGTGCTTCCCTTTGGCTCCAAGAGTCACAAGAAACTCTCTGGATAAATGGGCACTTTGTAGTTTGAGGGCAGAAAAGCAAACCTTCAAACAAAGATGTGTCAGGATTTAGCCGTGTTGCTGACAACCCTGTGCAATGCCATAATCTACTTCAGATTTACAGGTAGCCTCCATCTTCACTGTGTTGTTGGACATAGATGCAATCTTTTCCATTAAGCTTCATTTTTCTGGAAACAAAGAAGCAGAGTCTTATAAAATATCCTCTGGGCTCATTAAGTGTACTAGCGCCAAAGGCTGGGTTCACTCACAGCTTTTGCCTTAGCATGTTAGGTGAACTCAGCCAAACATGTTTTTTAGCTCCAAGGGATTTACCATGCTCTTGTGCAGAGGTTGCCAACCGGTGGTCCATGAGAAAATATTGGTAGTCTGCAGTGCACCCGTGTCTGCAACAGGGATGATACCAGCAGTGGATGAAGATGCACATGGGGAGGGAGGGTAGCATGCAGGAGATCGTGGCATCAGAGCCCTTCCTGGGTATTCTTTCGCCACCCCTCTGGCAGCCACCAAGCCTCATCCCGCCGTGCTTCCCTTCCTCCTTGCCAGAAGCACTCACATGCCCAGCGGGAAGGAGGAGGCTTGGCGGGTGCCAGAGGGGCAGTGAGCACTTTGCAGTTCCTTAGGGGAAGAGTCAAGCCTCCTCCTCGCAACATCTTCACCTGAGGGCGTCACTGGCAGCCCCTTCCTGTGGACAGGAAGTCTGCACTCTTCCCGCTTCTGCTCAGCCTCCTTGATGCGTGGAGTCAGCAGACATGACACAGGTTTGCTGGGGAGACTGCAGGATTGCCCCACTTCCCTTCCAGTCATCTGGTCTTCAACACATGGCTCATTAGCCCCTAGACATCAGATTCCCACCACCCAGCACCAGTTCAGAGGTTCCTTCTCCTCCACACCACTGGGGACAGAGAGGGGGAGTAGAAAAGAGAGACAAGACACACACAAGCGAGAGAGAGAGAAAGAGAGAAAGGGAAAGAGAGAGACAAGACAGAGAGAGAAAGAGAGAAAGGGAGGGAAAGAGAGAGAGAGATGAAAGATCCCGGTATTTTGTTTTCTGTAGGAAATTGATCCAAGTGACTGAGTATTTAAGGTTGCAGAAACAGGCAGCCAAGCTAAATGTCTGAAGGACCCCATCCCACCAGTGGGAGTCCAGGTGCTTCAGCGAGCAGCATGTTGGATTCATATTAGTGGTCCGCAGGAGGGGATGATGTCATCTTTGTTTCAGTTTAAATCATGAAACAAGGGCATTGCCAGGAATATAGTGTTCATAAGTCAGCTTTGGACAGGATTCTTGAATTCCTAGACATGTCTTGTATCATAAAAAGCTGTTACAATGCCTACAAATCCTTGCACACAGCTAGTATACCTCTTCCTTTCTATTGGGCATGATGGCATGTTCTTAGTGTAGGACACACAGAAGGAGAAATTCAGTGGTGGGATTCAAACATTTTTACTACCAGTTCTGTGGGCATGGCTTGGTGGGCATGGCAGGGGAAAGATACTATAAAATCTCCAGTCAGAGGTGAGATTTGCTGGTTCTCCGAACTACTCAAAATTTCCACTACTGGCTCTCCAGAACTGGTCAGAATCTGCTTGAATATCACCTCTGGACAAATTGGGGTTACTGCAAGAAATTCTTTCCTCTGAAGATTTTTCATTACTATCTAACCAAGCAGGGAGGTAAGAACTTCCCAAGTAAATATGAGAATGATGCAAAGACTAAACAAGCTGTTGACCTGGGGAATTTATATCTCAGGAGAAAACACCTGATTTGCCAGGTTAACACTTTACCTTCCATGCAATGGCAGATATTTTTCTGACACAGTGTACTCAGGAGCCCATCCTCCTTGCTTGGATAATAAAATGTTGTGCTATGATTCTCTAGCAGGTTAGAGAAAAATTAAGAACAATTTAGTGTTACACATATATCCCATCTTTTACAATCTACAATATTTTCCAGAGTGATTTTTACCATATTATAATAAAACTCCATGCCTAATATACATCAGTTTAAAGATATGATATTTGAAAAGCAGCATAACATCCATTTGAGAGGGGACAAAACTCCTAAAGAACTGAGAATATTTAAAAGAGGAAAACAGCAGGATGTTTAGGCCCAGGAAATTTCCAAAAGGGATGATCCACATGTAGGATGCTGCTGCTCTGAATGTACACCCAATTTGCTTCAGGTGTCAGGGTACTTTGAAGACAGATGTCCAATATCTTCTTTCATAGCAGACTATTACAGAGGCAAATACCTTTTAAAGATGGTTTGAATGAAGATGTTTATCAAAGCTGTATTGCCAGAAGAGACCCCAGTGAGCTGCAGCTGTGGTACGTGCTGGCAGCAGAGGTGGAAATTGATCCGAAACAGACGCCTTAGGGGAGCCTTGGTTGGAGCAAGTCCTCCCCCACCAGCCCTTGAGAAGTCTTAAAACCTCAAAAGGGAGGGATGATGACAAAACCCAAGACCACTGCATGCTTCCAATGTGGAAAGGAAGGTCACCGGGCTGCAGACTGCCGTGCCAAGCTGGAGTCAAAGGGGGCGCCAGGAGGAGGAAGAAAACCTGAAAAACCTCCACCAAAGCCTCACAAAATGGCACTTAAAGTGGAGGAGGTTGTAGAGATTGTCCCTCCGAAAGGAGAGGAGCTGGGAACTCCAACCTTTTCTGAAGAGAGTGAATCCGAATCGGAAGACGACTCACTGGTAAGTCCAAACCAGGGCCCTATGACCATTCCAGTGAGATTAAGGGTACTCGCATCAGAAAACAAAGGGGAGATGTTGGCCTTGTTAGGCTCTGGGTGCACAAGGTGCGTTATCAGCTCGGAGGTAGTAGAGAAAATGGGCTCAAGGCTAAAGACTTTAAAAATGCCCATAGCCTTTTGCCAAATGGATGGATCGGTAGCTGGGGGCAGCCCTGCACATTTTATAATGGAACCAGTAGAAATGATGATGGGGAAGCATAGAAAGACTTTGTGTTTTATTGTGGCTCCTGGGATGGAGCGCCCCCTAATACTGGGTTTGCCCTGGCTCCAGAAATGGAACCCCCACATCAACTGGAGGAGGGTATCATTACACATAGATACTGACCAACCCGCAGAAGGGGAGGGGCAATCTCAACCGAAACCCAAGAATCCCACAGAACTGGCCTCCACAGGCACCGAGAATCTGAGGGGGGAGGAGAAAATTCCAGAGGAATATTGGGACTTAAAGGAGGTATTCAGTGAGAAGGCCTCGGATGAGCTCCCTCCCCATCGCTCAACAGATTGCAGTATTGAAATTTTGCCAGGAGTGAAACTCCCAAAACCGAAACTGTACTTGATGACACCACGGGAGCTAGAAGAGCTGTGGTCATTTATCGATAAAAATTTGGAATGTGGTTTCATCCAACCTGCTAGATCCTGGGTAGCAGCCCCAGTATTATTCTGTGAGAAGAAAGATGGCTCTCTGCATTTGTGTGTTGACTATAGAAACCTCAATGCCATTTCGGTAGAGAACGTATACCCCCTCCACTTGATGAAGGATATGTTGGCCCACTTAGCCAAAGGAAATTTTTTTTTACAAAACTCAACCTGAGAGAAGCTTACTACCAAGTTTGAATTAAGGAAGGGGATGAATGGAAAACTGCTTTTAACTGCCCAATGGGATGTTTCCTGTAAAACGTAGTTTTGATGTAAAACTAGCTCAAAAACTAACTGCAAGAGGGACCTTGGAGTGCTAGTTGACAATCACTTAAATATGAGCCAGCACTGTGGGACAGCAGCCAAAAAACTAATACAATTCTTGGTTATATAAACAGAGGCACAGAATCAAAATCACATAAGTATTAGTACCACTTTATCAAACCTTAGTTGGACCACACCTGGAATAATGAATTCAGATTTGGTTACCACATTACAAAAAAGATAGTGAGACTTTAGAAAAAGTGCAGAGAATAACAACTCAGACGATTAAAGGCCTGGAGACTAAAGCATATAAAGAACGGTTGCAGGAACTGGGTATGCAGTGGTTCAGTTGGTTCAGACTGGTTCAGTAGAACCAGTAACTAATTTTTTCTGGAGTTTGGTGAACCAGCTGAATAGAGTTCCTTCCCTGCCCCACTTCTCCACAACTGCCCCCCCAAATTGCATTGATAAAGGGGGGTGGGTGGATAAGTGAGGGGCAGAAAGCCCTGCCATACCTGGCGAAGGGAGAAGAGATGGCAAGAGGAGCCCTGTCTCCATGCTCTCCAATCAAAGGCAGTGGCAGACTGGCCGCTTCCATTCCCTGCCCTTTCTGGTGCTGGAAGCCAACTGTCAGCCTTGTGCCCAGTCATCCATTCAACCCTCTCCCTCTCTCTTTCTCCCTCCCCCCTCTCTCTCTGTGTCTGGGCTCACCTGGTGCCGCAGTCCACCACACAGGCCTGCCATCCTCCATGGGTTTGAGACACCTCTGAGGAAAGGTGCTGATGATCCTGTGGGCCTCTCTCTCTCCTCCTTCCACTCTGGGGGAGTGAAGGTACCACTTTGGCAAAGGAGCAAGTCACTCTCTTACCCCAGCCTTGGAATGCACAGCCCCAGCGAGGGAGCCCAGGCATGGGCATTGTGGACACCACAGAAAGAGGCAGAGTGGGTGGGCGCACAAAACCACAGGTCTTTAGTAAAAGCGCACTGTTCGCGGGCAGAAAAGAGTCACAGGCAGTTGCTGGTATTGTGTTTCTTCTTCTTTCACTTTGTTGGGGTGAAGGTGCTCGCAGCCTTGAGCTGTCCTCCTCACTTTATCCAGTGACAGAGATGGCATCTTAGGGAGGCATGGCTCAATTATGGCATTCAGCACATGATGGAATCCTCTTTCTTTGACCACCTTTCTTGGGGGAAGCGAGGGCATCTGGGCGATGGTGGATGGGACAAATTCTTCGTTGCTGTGCTGCACTGGGGAAATGGAAAATGGAGTGGCCAGTGCGAGGGAAGGAGCAGATTGCTTTCCAGTGGAAATACTTTAACAACAGGTTCACCCAGGGTCAGGTTGGCCCTCGTGGGAGGTGTGGTCCATCCCATCCTCTGGCTCTGCCACACATGCCACAGGTATCCCTGCCCATCCCACAGCTATTACCCATCCCACAGGTATCCCTACCCATCTCACAGCTATTACCCATCCCACAGGTATCCCTGCCCATCCCACTGTTATCCTTACCCATCCCACAGCTATTACCCATTCCACAGGTATCCATGCCCATCCCACAGCTATCCTTACCCATCCCACAGCTATTACCCATCCCACAGGTATCCCTGCCCATCCCACAGCTATCCTTACCCATCCCACAAGCATGCAAAGGCTTAAACCATTTCTAAAAGTTTCCACCAAGACTTTATTTACTAAAAGAACTGAACCAAGTGTGTGAAGCAAAGATAAACTTTATTAATAACAAACTGTAAAAGCAAAATGACCCAAGTAAAGTGTCCTAAGCAAAGATAAAGTCAACAGGTAGCAACCCAGTCTCTGGCATTCTTCTCAGTCACTCTGAGGCGTGCCCATGGTCTCAGGGGTGAAGGGTCCAGGTGCTGTGGAGGTGGCAGTGGCTGGAGTGCTGGTCTGAGGTGCCATTAGGGTGCCTGGCCCTGAGAGGACAAGAGGAGATGGTGTGTGGAGGAAGCTGTCAGAGAGCTGGCTCAGTCCCGTGATGTTGAGAGGCCCTTCCTTCATGATATGGGGTGTCAGTCCCAAGACTGATGACAGATGTTCTGAGGCCGGGCTTGGCTGTGGGGTGGAGGAAGGAGGAGTGTAGTGGGGCTGTCTGGTCTGCAGGTGAGCAAGTTGAGGTGTCGGTGGCATCTGTGGCGGTGGCATCTGTGGCATCGGTTGCATCTGTGGCGTTGGTGGCATCTGTGGCGTCGGTGGCATCGGTGGCATCTGTGGCATGCGATGTACCTGTGCCTGGACTGGGAAGGGCTGCCTGTGCTGCTGGAACTCCTGGTAGCCATAGCCTTGGTAGGTGAGGGGCTGTTGAAAGCCTTGGAAGGGCTGTGACATCACCTGGGGTGGAGGAGCAGACCTGGACTGGGTCAGAGCAGGTTCAGCTGGGCCCTCCAGAGTGGTGCAGAAGACCTGTGATCCTCTCTGTCAGTCTTCAAGATCTTCTGCTATTGCTTTGCATCTTTTCGACTGCCATAAGTAACGAGGGGTGGAAAAGGGAGGTAGGAATAGTTGGGGAAGTGAGCTGGAGGAGTTACATTCGTCTGATGTATAAATGGAAGGGGGGAGCATAAAATAGAGTTAGGTTTCTATTTCTCGCTTAGCTTTCTTCTCTCTGCGCAACTGCAACCCGTTATCAAATTATGCCAAGGTCAACGGACAGAGGCCTCATCATCACCTGAAGATGCCCACATGATCATATCCACAACTTCTAATTGGAAGTGTTATTTGAACTATTGGGGGTGGGAACATTTCCAGCATTTTCTATATGTGAATTGCGCACCTAAATTCTCAGATTCAGAATTCTTTGGTTGCTACCACTTCACTTTCAGTAAAAGATATCTTTTCTCTAAACTAAAGAGTCTAAGTATTTCTTTCCTGGATTTTGAATGGAGCTCCGCCTGACACTCTCCTTGATCACCTGGTACTGGGACTTGGGCATTTCCATGAGGGTCTGGTTCACGTAGGTGAGGAAGGGCTTTCTGTTAGAGGATGGTATGTCGGACTGTACCAGCTGAGAGAGGAGATCTACACTGCTCTTTATGGTGTCCCTGATCTCCAAGAGGACAGTGTGGCTCTGTCCCTCCGGTCTGTCTCTCTGCCTGCTTTCTGTGGAGGTGGAGCTGGGGGTGGGGGTGGGTTGGTCTCTGGTGGCAGTGCCCTCTCCTTGCTCCAATTGCATCAGGAGGTCCTCCATGTGCTCCGCCACAGGGAGTAGAGCTGTTGGGGGGGTCTCCATCGTGGGGCGCTCCAAAGATACCTGCCTGGACACAGGAGCTGACTCTTGGCCAGAAGAGGACTGGCTCTCTGTGGGCTGCCTGAGAGAGAGGGTTGACAGAGGGGCTGCTTCTCGGTGGTGGATCTCACCCTCCAAGAAGCTGCACTTGGCCATCACGTAGGTCTCCCAGTTGGTGAGCTTGACCACGGCCTGGCCAGACTTCTTGAGGTGCAGCTTCCCTTACCAGGTGTGCATGTGCTTCCACCAGCTGAGGAGCACCTCCGAAGTGTAGCCCAGGCTCTCCGCCTTCTCTCTCCAGCAGCCTGCTTCCTTTTGGTGTCTCAATAGAGCCTGTGTCCCTTCCGCCAAAGATACTTGTTCTCCCTCAGCCATTCAAGCACCTCCTCCTCATGTTCCTCTGCAATGGAGTATTGGCTCCTCTTCCGTTCTCACATATGCCTCTTCTTCCCTTTGGCAGGGCCTTCTGGGCCCTCATCAGCAGGGCTTTGAGGTTCTAGGGGCTGGTCCACCACACCACCACCAGCAGCAGCACCAACAGCAGCACCAGCACCAGCACCAGCACCAGCAGCACCAGCAGAGTCAGCACCAGCAGAAGCACCAGCACCAGGAGCAGCACCAGCAGAAGCCCCAGCACCAGCAGAGTCAGCACCAGCAGCAGAAGCCCCAGCAGAACCAGAATCAGTGCCAGGGGGTGGGATGGTGGTCCTGTCCTTCTTGCCAGGGCTGGCAGGAATAGGCACAGGCTTCCTCTTCTTCCCCATGGTTGTTGGCTGAAGATGTGTCTGGCAGCAGGTCTTTCCTCTGAATGGTGACCTGCTTGCGAGCTGCATCTTTTTATATCCCCGGGGCTGATGCAATGCATCCTCCCCGCATGCGCAGTGAATGCATTGCATCCGCTAGGCATCCGCTAGACGTCCGTGATGCATCCGCGTCATCCGCTCGTCATCCGCTCTGCATCCGCTCCTTCCGCTGTTATCCCACGGAAGCCCTGCAGATGTGTCATCCGCTTCCATCTGCTTCCATCCGCTAGGCTTCGGTTGAGCATCTGCTTAACATCCTTGCTACGTCCTCCCCCCGTCCGTTCCTTTCCATTTTTGTCAGCTCTGTTTATGCAAATTTGGGGCACTTTTGAGAGCGGATAACAACGGATGGAAAATTTGCACTTCCACTGTGTCTTTTTTACATACGTTTTGCATCTGTCGGCCGATGTGACCTAGCCTTAAGGTTGGCTTCTCCTGCCCATTCAAGAAAGCACAAACTCTTGAAGCTTCAGCTTTTCAAAAGGAAGCTTTTATTGAACGGAAGGTGATTGCAAGGCAGAAGCAAAGCAGGTTCTAAGTTCCCCTTAGGCAACTCCCTTAGGATAAAGGAGTTACAACTCCCTCCCCTCAGTCCGATGTTGAATGAGCCAATCTACAGGTGTGAAGATGTTATGGAAACAACCGTCCTGGGAAGGAGATAAGGGACTGTTCCCAGGTGCTTCTTTCAGGAGGCTTCAGAATTGAGAAAAAACAGGGGCCGCCCCCAATTCTCCAAACATAAAACAAAGCATAGATCAGTAGGTGTCAAAGTTAGGCTTATAAACTAAGGGATTACTGTAGTGGTTTCCAAAGTGGGCAGTACCACCCCCTGGGGGTGATGTGATGCCTTAGGGGGGTGCTGAGAGGCAAGGGGGCTGGCAGGGGGACACTAAGAGGTGGCAAGGGGGCGCTGGAGGTGAACGGCAGGGCGCAATTCGGGGTGAGAGAAAATCCCACCACCGCCGTGTTCAAGGCAAGGCCCCGCAGGATCATCCCATTGACTTACACATTTTGGCCCCCTGAACGCAGTGTAAGGAACGGAGAGCAAAGCCACTCCAGAGTGGCTTTGCTCTCCTTTTCAAATATCTTGCCACTGTGTTCAGGGGGACGGGGCAGCGCCCTGAACGCAGGGTTGGGAAAAGGAGAGCAAAACCTTTTCAAACATCCCACTGCCATCTACAGGGCAGTGGGGCGGTGCTCTGCCGCCACCGTGTTCCACCCCATTCAGTCCTTTGCACTGGAGGCGCCTGCCCAAGCACGTCCGAATAGAGTGGTGCATGAAGTCAATGGGTGAGCTTGAAAGAGGGAAAGAGAGAGGAGAGAGAGAGAGAGAAGGAAAAAGAGAAAGGGAAAGAAAGAAAAAGGGACAAAGAAAGAGGGGGGATGAAATGAAGGGACAGAAAGAAAAAGAAATAAAGAAGGAGGGAGGGAGGAGAAAGATAATGAGATATCTATTCTAGTCCAATCACCTGCTCCAGCAGGGTTAGAAGGGAGTGTGTGTGTGTGTGTGTTCTCCTTGTAATTTACCAGTACATTTTGGTTTTGCCTTCTTCAGAATTGGCACTGTAATACATTGGGGAAAAGTAATTTTTAGGATAGAGATCTGGTCCAATGGACCCTGTTTAAAGCCTCAACAAAATGTGAGAGCTTCCTGATAGTGTTGACCATGTTTCATCCACAAAACCTTTAATAGAAGCCAAAGATGTTTCAATGTGCTGGCAAAGATGTTTCAGTGTGGAAAAGGGCCTCAGTCTCAACTAGGCCTCATTTCAATCTGATGCATCAGGTCTGTCAGCTGGTGCTTCATTCAAAATCCAAGAAAGAAATACTTAGACTCCTTTAATCAGAGAAAAAATATCTTTTCCTGGAAGTCAAATGGTAGCAACAAAAGAATTCTGAATCTGAGAAAATGGGCGCATAAATCACATATACAAAGTAATGGCAATGTTCCTACCCCAATAGTTCAAATAGGTCTTCCAATTAAAAGTTGTGAATATCATCATGTGGACATCTCCAGGTGGTGATGAGGCTTCTGTTCGTTGACCTTGGCATATTTTGATAAAGGTTTGCAGCTGCGCAGAGAATAGGAGAGAAAGCTAAGCAAGGAATAGAAACCTAAGCAAGAACGTACTCCTCCCCCAGTTTATACAGTTCCAGTTTGTAACACCTCCAGCTCACTTCCCACAACTTTTCCCCCTCCTCCCCCCATTATTTATGACAGCCGAAAGATGCAAAGCAAAAGGAGAAAGTCTTGAAGGCTGACAAGTTCATTCCCCCCCTCTCTTTCCCTCTCTTCCTCTCTATCCCAGCATGCCCCCTCTTTCTTTGTCCCTTTTTCTTTCTTTCCCTTTTCTCTTTCTTCCTTCTCTCCTTCTCTCTTTTCTCTCTCTATCTTTCTCTACCTTTCCCTCTCCCAGGCTCACTCCATTGATTTGGACTTGCTTGGGCACCCCATTGATTTGGACTTGCTCACCCCACTTGGGCTTGCTTGGGCAGGTCCCTCCAGTGCAGCGGGCTCAATGGGGTGGACCTGCGAGGCCAGCACCTAGAACAGGGCAGTGCTGGCACATTTGAAAAGTTGAGCAAAGCCAGAAGTCAGTAATTTTTGTTGCAAAGAATCACAAAAGCTTCTGGGTTTGCATAAGAAGGAACACACATATCAATGCAATTCAGCAACATAAAATAAATACAAATAAAACAAATCAACAAGAATCAGCAAAGCATCTCTGATTAGATTTTATTCACTACTAGAATCTAATCAGAGATGCTTTGCCGATTCTAGTCCAATGACCTGCTCCAGCAGGGTTGGAAGGGAGTGTGTGTGCATGGCTGTCAAAACTCTAAAAACAGGTCAGGTAGTTCTGGGGAGGCCAGTCCTAAATTAGAACACTTGCTAAGCAACCGGCCATTAAGTGAGGACCACTTATATTTGGTTTGCAAGTCACCAAACCACGCTCACCCAGTCATGTGACCAGCAAGCCATACCACCAGTCACATGACCAGTAAGCCACACCCACCCAGTAATGTGACTAGCAAGCCACACCCACCCAATCATGTGACCAGCAAACCACACCCTCAAATTAGTCCATGCCCACAGAAATTTGAATCCTGCCCTTGATGGGGGGCATTGAGGATGAATTTGTAGCACCAAGGGGGCGGTGGACTGAAAAAGTTTGGGAACCACTGGATTACAAGACATGTAGGAAACAGGAGGAATGTAATAAGTGAATAAATGATCCAGGCCTCTATCCCCACAGAAACTGGTTGTTAAATTCCCACCCCCATCAAAGTGGATCCTGGGTGCTGCACTCCAATGGAGAAATGGGAAACGAAGCTGCTGGTGTGAGGGAAGGAAGAGGAGCAGGAAGAAGAAAAAGTGAAAGTGGCCTCCTCCTTCCCTCACACCAGCCACACTGGCCATGTGATTGCCCAAGGATCTGCTAAGTTCTATAGAGGAATTACTGAGCCTGTTATTTGTACCACTGTCTGTCTTGCCACCAAGAGGACTGAGAAAATATCTGCAGACTCTTCACATCCTGGACATGAACTGTTTTAACTTCTCCTTTCTGGACACTGCTATAAGGTATTGCATGCCAAAACAATTAGGCACAAAGATAGTTCCCCCCTTCCTTCCCCCATGCCATCACTCTGCTAAACACCTAATTCCCACAATACTTTCTTACACCTAAAGATTCTTACCTGTATAGTAGGCTGTATTGATATTATCCTTCCCATCTTGTCATGTTTCTCATCTTCTCACCTTTCTCGTCTTCTCATCTTTCCAAATGCATTCTCCTATTGGTATATATGATTTATCACTTGTTGTATCTTAAGGCCCTGTCACACTGCCCAACGGATGCAAAACGGACACAACGGACGAGCAAAATGTTCCATCCGTTGTTGTCCGCTCTCAGAAGGGGCAAAAATTTGCATAACCGGAGCAGATAACACGGACACGGGGAGGACGCAGGGCGGATGGAAAGCGGATGCAGAACGGAAGCCCAGTGGATGGAAGTGGATGGGAGCGGATGGCACATCCGCTAGGCTTCCGGGGGGCCGCAGCAAAGTGGATGCGGAACGGATGCACAGTGGATGAAGCGGATGCAGAGCAGGTGCACAGCGGATGCACAGCGGAAGCCTAGCGGATGCCGAGCGTTAATTGCGCATGCGGGGAGGATGCATTGTGTCAGCCCCGCGGATATACTGGAAGCAGCTCGGAAACAGGTCGCCATTCAGAGGAAAGACCTGCTTCCAGACACAACGACTGCCTTGCCTGTCCTGCCTGCATGTCTGCCTGCAAGCCTTGCTGCCAGCCTCCCTGCCAGCCTCCCTGCCAGCCTTGCTGTCTGCCTGCCTGCCAGCCTCCCTGCCAGCCTTGCTGTCTGCCTGCCTGCCAGCCTTGCTGTCAGCCGGTCTGCCTTCCAGCCTTGGTGCCTGGCTGCCTGCCAGCCTTGGTTCATGCCTGCCTGCCAACCTTGGTGCCTGCCTGCCTGCCAGCCTTCCTTCCAGCCTTGGTGCCTGCCTCCCTGCCAGCCTTCCTGCCAGCCTTGGTGCCTGCCTCCCTGCCAGCCTTGGTGCCTGCCTCCCTGCCAGCCTTGCTGCAAGCCTTGGTTCCTGCCAGCCTCCCTGCCAGCCAGCAATCCCACAACCATGCTGAAGCACAGCAAGCCTCAGCCATCTGCTGCCAGCCCTTGCAAGAGGGACATGGCTACCATCCCGCCCCCTGGCCCTCATTCTGGTTCTGCTGGGGCTTCTGCAGCACGGGCTCGCTCTTCTGGGGCTGGGGCTTCTGCTGCTTCTGCTTTTGGAGGAGCTGATGACAAGCACTCCAGCACCAGCCACCTCCACAGCACCTGGACCCTTCACCCCTGAGACTGAGCAACCAAGAGGAGTGCCAGAGACTCATTTTTGTTTTATAGCTTCTTGTTCATAAAGTCCATTTTTGATTCATACACTTGCTTCATTTCTTTTTTTTAATAAAGTCTTGGTGGAAACTTTTAGAATTGGTTTAAGCCTTTGCATGCTTGTGGGATGGGTTAAGATAGCAGTGGGATGGGCAGGGATACCTTTGGGATGGGTAATAGCTGTGGGATAGGCAGGAATACCTGTGGGATGGGTAATAGCTGTGGGATAGATAAACCTCCAGTGCAAGCATAGTGGGACTGTATGGTTCACCCTCCCAGGTGCCACACCTATGACCCTTTATTGTCACTAACAATTTAATCATTCATCAACACATTTCAACATAAACACAACTCTTTATTAAATGCCCTGTTCATTGTAGGCCCACCCAACATACATGGCCCAATCTCA
Organism: Laticauda colubrina; assembly: GCA_015471245.1. NCBI lineage: Eukaryota > Metazoa > Chordata > Lepidosauria > Squamata > Elapidae > Laticauda > Laticauda colubrina. The sequence continues at coordinate 31,318,489 of BLBF01000021.1, read as the reverse complement.
TCCGTGTGATGAGACAGCCTCAAGGAAGCATCCATTAATCATCTATCATCCTGTCTTGCCACTCCACTGCTCCAGCTGGGGAGTTGCATCAGTGTTTCATGAGGTTGCGCTGCTTCTTCCCTTCACGTGAGGCTCTGTTGGGGCCTTGCACATCCTCAGTGTCTATCAGGTTTCGCCCCTGCCTCCATTCCCCAGGCTCCATGTCCCCATTGCCTTGTTGGAGGTCCACGAGCCTGTTCTGCAAGACTGGGTAGCGGGTGCGCATGAGATTGTGCAGGATGCAGCAAGCTTCCATGATCCTCCTCACGGTCTGTGGGCGATGCTGCATGGTGGTGAGAAGTACCTGGAACCTGTTGGCCAGGATGCCAAAGGCGTTCTCCACCACCCGCCTTGCCCTGGACAGCCTGTAGTTGAAGATCCTCTCTTCACGGGTGAGGAGTCTGGAAGTTTAGGGCTTCATGAGGTAGGTTGTGAGGGAGAAGGCGTCATCCCCCACGATGAAGTAGGGCACATCTTGTGTGTCGTTGGGCAGGGGTTCTGGATCTGGGAAGCCCACGATGAGGTTGCGTTCCAGCTCCTCCTTGAGGTGACTGGCGTTGTATATCTGGGCATCTGAAGCTGACCCGTTGCCTGAAGCATCGATGTACATGAACTTGTAGTCAGCATCGACCATGGCGAAGAGGACGATGCTGAAGAAACCCTTGTAATTTAAATAAGTGGACCCCGACTTTGCTGGAGCTTTGCAGGCCACGTGCTTGCCATCTATGGCTCCAACGGTGTGGGGGAAGTTCCACTTCTGATACCACTGCTCTGCAACTTTCTTCCAGCCTTCTTCAGTGGAGGGGCACTGGAGGAGCTCCTCCTTGTATTCTTCGATGATGGCCTGCACCACTTCTCTGACCGCAATGCTGATGGTGTTGGGTGGCACCCTCCAGCCGTACAGCATGCTCCTGTAGGTGGTCCCTGAGGCCAGGTGGCGCAGAGTCAGTGCCACCTTGAGCCCAAGTTCCAGGCTGGGCTGGAAGTTGGTGTTTGCCTTGGTCAACCTGGGTATCAGGCGCTGCACAACTTTGTCAAACATGGCTGGAGGCATCCTCATGAAGTTCTGGAACGCCCGAGTGTCTTCGTTCCTGAGCTCCACCATCAGCTTGTTGTACAGTCCGTCCTCTGCTCTTCTGGCGAACCATCTTTGTACCCAGACACTTCTTGGCCGCCCCTTTTTCTTCCCGTAGTAGAGTTCACAGAGCCTGTAGATGGCTTCGCACTGTTGCAGAAGGATGGTGGCTGCCAAAAGGACTTTGTTACGATCCACGGTGGACATGACTGGATGCTGTGGAAGAGGAAGAGTCAGATGAAGGCTGCAGAGGTCTGCAGCAGGGCTGCTGGTCTGAAAGTGAGATCCAGATGTGTTGCTCCCCCTTTTTATAGGCAGTATAGGTGTCCCTTTGTATCCTCTAGGCATCCTCTAGACATCCTTAATATCCGAGATAGGTCCCCTCTGCAAACGTTTTTTCCATTTTACATGCTTTGTTTCCGTGCTGCATCCGCTAGGCATCTGTTCTGCATCCGTTCTGCGTCCTTTTCGCTTCCTCCCTGCGTCCGAGCGGATGTGAGTTGCGCGGATGCGCAGCGGATGCCTAGCGGATATAGCGGATGCGTAACGGATGCAGAATGGATGCGTAGCGGATGCGTAGCAGATGCAGAATGGACGAATTGGATACATTTTCCGCGCAAAAGTTTTGAGCAGCTCAAAACTTTCTGAGCGGATGAAACGTCCATAAACGGATGCTGGACGGATAGAGAGGAAGCAAAACGGAGGCAGTGAGTACATCGCGTTAACCAATGGATGGCAAGCTTTTTTGTCCGTTTTACATCCTCTTTGCATCCATTGGTGCAGTGTGACAGGGGCTTTATCATTAATGTTTTTAACTATGATCCATTATATATGACCTATCACTTTGTTGTTTATATGTACATTGAGTGTTTATGCACCAAGGATAAATTCTTCTTGTTCAATCACGCTTGCCCAATAAAGAATTCTATTCTAGAGGAGGCTGGGGAAGGGCAGGGGCCAGCTGGGCAGTCAGAGGAGGGCACGCAGGGAGGAGAGGACAAGAGAGAGACCTGGTCTACTCAGGAGGAGAGGGCCTTGATCCTCTTCATGGGCTGCAGCTGTACCAACTGAATAAGAGTACGGACCTACATATGGGTGAACGCTGGAAACAAAGTGTGAAAATATCTCTAGTTTATGGTTCCTCTCTGAGTTTGGCATCCTTCCAAGTGTGTATTATCTGTGGATGTCCTCCAGCCCTTATCTTGCCTGGTTTGTGTTGCTTTTTTCTTTCTTCTTGCACCTGTTTGTGTGGGAGTTTATTTGTCTTCAGTCAAGAATATTTGGAGCTTGGAAGCAAAGTGAAGGAATAAAAGGGTCTTTGCCTGTTTTCTGTGACTGTTTGTTTTGTATACCACCCTGGGTCATCACACTCAGTTCCTCTGTATAACTATCTCAAACTTCGATTATGATTTCAAATACTACCCCATTCTTAAATCATAAAATCAGAATAAATGCCTTTTCTCCTTCTTACAGAGTATATATTAAGTGGAAAGGAAGGAAATATAGTTTAAAAAAAAAAAAAAAACAATCGCAACATGTATGTTTTCCAGAAATCTTGAGTGGAACTTTCCCCAATTTACTCTTGGACTATATTTCCTTGGAATTGTGAAGTTGGTATGCAAAGCATATTTATGGCACCTGGTGAGAAAAGTTGTTTTCATGTAATCCCTGTTCATTTATATTGTTTTTAATATAAACAAGACAATGTAACATTGTCTGAAGCCCACAGTACATTCTTTAAATGGGAATATCTTCTTAGTGTTAGCAGAAAAAGATAAAGCTCAGGAGTTTAGGAGCTCAACAGTTCATTTAGTGACCATTTGAAGCTACAACAGTCCTGAAAAAAATGACTTAGGTCCCTTTTTCACAATTAGGACATTTGCAGCCTCCCCATGGTCATGTGATCAAAATTCAGACCCTCAGCAACAGGTTCAAACTTGCAGCCATTGCTGTGTCCCAAGGTCACATCTATAACTAATCTAAAAAGCCTTGTCAATGAATATTTGTTATTTCTTCAGCCAAAATTCTGACCTAGAGCAGGTAGTCCTTGACTTATGACCACAATTGAGCCAAACATTTCTGCTGTGAAGTGAGACAGTTGTTAATAGAATTTTGCCCCATTTTATGACTTTTCTAACCACTGACTTTTTTCAATGCTGTTGTAACTTTGAATAGTTACGATAAACAAAAAGTTGTAAGTTGAGGACTACCTGTATGTCATTTTAAACCTGAAACTAAAGTATATTTGGAGTACAAGCTTTAATTGTTGAAAATCTTAAAAGTTGAGGTTGGCATTAAAAGTTTGAACATCAGGGCATACTTAAATAAAATGCAGTGCACTGCCAGGGTGAAATGACAGAACATGGACTGTTGTTATGTGAGCTTTTTAGCCATAAGAACAATGGGAATGGATTTTGTTGCTCAGATTGAACCTCAGAAACATGAGCAGCAGGTAATCAATGGAGATTTCTCTAGAATTTCTGCAGAATTTTCTTGTCATTTGACAAATTCATAGTTCAAAGTCTTTTTGGCTTTGGAGTTTCATAGCAACCTGAAACTTTATTGCATTGATACACTGCCACCTATGCAAATAACTACTCTGGCAATCTGTAAAAGTCAATAAAAGAAACTGACTGGCTGTCAATTATTTTGCATAAAACTTAATTATCAAAACATTTATGGATTTGTAATGATGATGAGAACATGACAGAAGAGAAGTAAGCATATGCACTTAATCCACGTAATTATATATACAACTTCTATAAGAGTATGACAGTCGTAACTGGATGTCGAATAACTGATGATCTGTCATTGCTTTGTGTAAATCTTCTAGGGCAGTGGTTGCCAACCAGTGGTCCCCAGCCCACTGGTGGTCCGCAAGAAAATTTTGGTGGTCCGCAGAGAAATGTTACCCCCAGAGCACCCTCCAAAGCAATTAATCCAGGCTGCGCAGGAACACAAGGCTGCGCCACCCACATGGCCCGCGGGATCCCTCCCTGTCCATTCACTCCTTACCTGGCAAACTTGCCTGCTAAGTTGCTATTTTTCCTTTTTTTTTTTCCCCCAACCATCAGATGTTCTGCTTTACTGGCAGATTTAGATTAGCCAGAAAGCAGGAAATTGTTGGATTTCTTGCTTTGTAGCTAATCTTTAGATCTTCGGCTCTGCCTCCCTTAGGACTGAAGGTTCTATTATTCAGTTGCAGACTCAGATAGTTGATGGCAGAAACACAGATCTCTAAGTGATTCTGTGATTCTGTGAGCAACTCCATCTGTCTGCCTACTTTGCCTGATTTTGGGTAAAAGTTGTTCTTTTAAAAATAAAATATTCAATATTTACATAAATATTTATAATATTTACATACAAGCCATGCCCAGCCAGTCACATGACCACCAAGCCACATCCACAAATTAGACCACACCCAAATTGTTAAGAAATTTGAATCCCACCCCTGCCTCTGTGTGTTTGTGTGTGTGTATATGTGTATGAGAGAGAGAAGGGTGGGGAGAAAAAGAGAGAGAGAGGTTAGATCAGATCTCTCTCTCTCCCACCAACATCAGCAAGCCACCGTCAGTCAAAATTCATATTAGTGGTCCCCGGGATTTAAAATTATGAGTTTGGTGGTCCCTGAGGTCCAAAAGGTTGGCGAACCCTGTTCTAGAGAACTAGAGGAAGAAGATGCATGGCGTGGGCAATCTTGCACAATCTATTTAATTGTTTGCATATCAGCACCACAATAGCAACAGGGGATAGTAAAGCAAAAGGAAATGCCATTAATATTGAAATATTTGAAAACAGAAATAGTTTTCCCTCTGAAGTTCAGAGCCACATACTCCTTTTGAGGATTTATTGTAAATTCTTAGATGGAAGGCTGTTGCCCACTGAAACAGGAAGAGGGTAGCAAGTGAATAAATGATCCAGGCTCTCCTCCCCACAGAAATGCAGTATCTCAGTAGGGATCTGACATGCTGCCCCCCTAGAAAAATTCATCTAAGAAAACACAAAGAGGAACAACACAGTGAGTTATTTGGATTTGTTAGGGTACTGCAAGTGGAACTTCTTCCGTAATGCAGGGCCCCTGACATGTTTTTTTTGCTACCCACTCATTCGGGGGGGGGGGGATGCTTCCAGGCTACTAAATATTGCATGGAGCCATGGTCTGTGTGAGAGTCTAGGATTTCCTTGATCTTGAAATGTTGTAACCCTTCAATCATAATAGGGGTCAGAGGAATTTCTTCAGGTGGCCTTGGAGGTGAGGTAATTTCTGGCTTCAGTCAGCTGCAGTGAAACATTGGATGGACCTGTCTAAGTGCTTTGGGGAGGAGTAATTCCACAGTTACTGGGTTAATAATCTTGGTGATAGGGAAAAGTCCTATGATTAGGTCCCAACTTTTTGGAGGGTTGCAAAGACTGTAGAAATTTGGAGGATAAGTAGATCTTATCACCTATGTCAGCCTGAGCTTTAAAAGCGGCCCTAGCCTCGCTTAGAGCTAATCTTCCTACTGGCCAGGTACTTGTAATTGTTGTATCCACTCCTTAAGGGAGGGTATGGTTGGTTTCTCTACTGGTAATTCTGACATTGGGGTGAAATCCTGTCCTGTTGCAACTCGAAATAGGGTGAATCCCATGTTAGAATGTACAGAGTTATTGTATGCCACCTCTGCAAAGGGCAAAATAGAATTCATTTTCCCTCTAAAGTTCAGAGCCACATACTCCTTTTGAGAGTTTATTGCGAATTCTTTGAGGGAAAGCTGTTGCCCACTGTCATGTCTCCAAAGCAAGGAGCAAAATGATCAAAGTTCTGTGCCTTTTAATCTTGTTCATCAGCATGCCAGTAAAGTGATCCTCTGCTCCATGTCCACTTTGAGGTCACTCTTTCTCAATCTCAGTGAAGGTCAGAGAGGGGAGGTAAATGCTCCTGGATCCCAGCTGGTTCCCGGAATGGAGAGGAGAGGCAATACTGTTGGTAGTGCAATCTGTTGCAAGCTGGGTAAACAAGGCCAAGCCTTAACTCTTTTCATACAGACTCCAGATGTGGTAACCTTTTTGGGGGGGATGCCAATGAAAGAATACCAATAGCAAAAACACTTAGGATCATATATTGCTTTACAGTGCTTTACAGCCCTTTCTAAACAGTTTACAGAGTCAGCATATTTCCCCCAGCCATCTGGGTCTTCATTTATCCACCTCGGAAGGATGGAAGACTGAGTCAAGCCATCCCTGGTGGGATTCGATCTATCAAATTGCAGGCAGCCGACAGTCAGCAGAAATAGCCTGCAGTACTGCACTCGAACCACTGCACCACTGACGCTCATCTAAATGGATGATTCTCTCCAGAAGAACGAGGTAGAGTGACATTTTTTCAAATCATTTAATCATTTAAGCCTGATCATTTAAATGAATTTACAGAAATCTGGAGGCAGAGAATTTAAAAGTTAATGAGGAAATTTTCATGATGTTACTTAGAGTCCATGAAGAGACAAACTAGATGGTTGCTCACAGCTGCTGGTCTGCTGACACCTTGCTCCATTTCATCACTGTTCAGCTGGCCTCTGTGTTCTGACCCAAACCTTGTTCCAAGGAAACAAACATGAAACAGAGGGAACAGCAAAACCTTTTAATGATTCTTTACAAATTCCATTTCTTCATGGTTAAAAGGCTGTTTCAAACGAATTGTCTCTGATAAGAACGGGCCTTGCCAAAGTTGTGCAAGGCTGCCAAGAACACTAAATAAAGTTACTAAGAAATATTTCAAACACAAAAAGAATCTCCAAACACCAACCAAGATATTCCAAATGTCCACAAGGCTTGAGTGCATAAACTTCTTTGCTTCCTGCAAAGAACTCCAGTTTCTCAGCTGGCTTTTACCTCTTAAGGGAGGGGCCATTACCTTGCAGCCTTACTCCCGAGTTGCCCATGCTGCTGCAGCTGCACTGGGCATTGGCTCCTCGTGGGCCTCTTCATCACTGCTGCCGGCCTCCACAATCTCTGAAGGCAGCAGTCCACTTCCTGATGGTCTTGGCCCCATCCCTGCATCACATGCAGGCCCCTCATATGGGTTATCACTCTCCGAGACCTCAGCTGTCCACACATGCTGCTGGCAAATCACAACACTCTGTTTGCACCACACTGCATCCACTCAGCTGCCAGGGTGGATCAATTACTTGGTTTTCAAAAGAGATTGTATGTGTGTGTGTGTGTGTGTGTGTGATTGTGTGTTCATATTCAATTCATTCATGATTAATTAATAAAGACTTAATCTTTTAAAATCCTTATAAATATATATAGAGAGAAAAGAAAAGACATACTTGCAAACAGATCTGAAACAAGAAACAACTTGTGCTGTACCTGATTTATTTTGCAAATATGTCTCTGTAAGTATGCACTATGAATGGTAAAAAAGAACTATACTGTCGATATTGAAGAAAACCAGCATAGTCCATATAGAGAAAATTATCTCAATGCTGAGATGCTGTACTGTGCTTTGTCCCTTTCTCTTCAGCATAACAAAGGGAACTGCAGATAGCCTGGACTACTCAGCAGAACTCACCAGAATATACTTTGCATCCAAATAAATGTTTGATTTCCAAGTCCAGTCTTTTCCTCCATTCACCTTTTTCTCTGTGGGTGCAATTCTGTTCATGTTTAGGGGTTTTATTTAGGCTTTTAAACAGATTATCCAGGAGACCTCCCCTTCTGGAGAGCCCAATCTGGACCAGAGCCCCTGCATTTAGAGAGAGCATTTACTCTTTTTCCTAGGCTGTAGAAGTGATGGAAACACTACTTTCAGATGGCATCATTTGGCTACCATGAAGTTTTATCCTTCAGGAAATACATAGACAGAAGATAGACTCAATATCCAGATGGATCTTGGCAGACTTGAACACAGCCCTCTCTAACAAAATGAGATTCAATGTAGAGAAAAGTAAGGTTTCCCACTTAGGTAAGAATAACTAAATATACAGGCACAGATTAGGTGAAACCTGGCTGAACAGGAGTAACTGCAAGAGGGATCTCGGATTCCTGGTAAACAATCACTGAAATAGAGCCAACAGTGTGCTGCACCAGCCAAAAAAGCCACACAATCCGAGGCTGCATTAACAGAGGGATAAAATCAAAATCACGCCATGTGTTAGTACCATTTTGTAAGGCCTTGGTAAGACCACACTGCATCCAGTTTTGATCACCACAGTATAAAAAAGATGTAGAGACTCTGGAAAAAGTGCAGAGAAAAGCAATTAAAATGATTAGGGGGCTGCAGGTGAAAACATGTGAAGAAGGGTAGCTAAACCACATCAGGAATGTTGCAAGAATTGGATATGTCTAGTATAGTGAAAAGAAGGACCAGGGATGACATGATAGCAGTGTTCCAGTGGCTGCAACAAAGAAAATGGGGTCAAATTATTTTCCAAAATGCCAGAAGGCAAGGCAAGAAGCAGTGGATGGAAACTAATCCAGGAGAAAAGCAACCTAGAATAAGGAGAAATTTCCTGACATTGAGAACATTCAACCAATAGAATGGCTCGCCTTCAAAAGTTGCAGGTGCTCCATCACTGGAGGCTTTTTTTTTTTTTAATTTTAATTGATTTGTCAATTGTTTACAAGATAATAGGCATAAGTAAAAACATAGTTATGAATACATGGATACATAAAAGAAAAATATAAAAAAATAAAAGAAACAATAGGACAGGGATGGTAGGCACGTTGGTGTGCTTATGCACGCCCCCTACACACCTCTTAGGAAAGGGGTGAGGTCAATAGTGGACAGTCTGAGGCAAAAAATTTTGGGGTTTGGGGAAGAAACCACAGAGTCAGGTAGAGAATTCCAGACATTGACCACTCTGTTGCTGAAGTCATATTTCCTGCAATCAAGTTTGGTGTGGTTTACCTTGAGTTTGTATCTTTTGTATGCTCTTGTGTTGTTATGGTTGAAGCTGAAGTATTCATTGACAGGTAGGACATTACAATGTATGATTTTAAATACTATACTTAGATCGGACCGAAGACGTAGGTGTAGTTCTAGGCTTTCTAGGTCTAGAATTTCGAGTCTGGTGGCATAAGGTATTCTGCAACGAGTAGAGGAGTGGAGAACTCTTCTTGTGAAATATTTCTGGACTTTCTCAACTGTGTTAACATCAGATACGTAATGTGGGTTCCAGACTGATGAGCTGTATTCGACTATTGGTCTAGCAAATGTTTTGTATGCTCTAGTTAGTAGTGTGATATTACCAGAGAAAAAGCTACATAGTATTAGGTTAACAATTGTTAATGCTTTTTTGGCTATGTAGTTTCAGTGGGCTCAAGCACTTAGATCATTTGAAATGAGTGCTCCAAAGTCCTTGACAGAGTTTAGATCATCAACAAGGTCTTGACTATTCAGCTTGTATTTTATTTTCTGAATTTTTGCCAATATGTAAGACAGAGCATTTATTTGTAGAGATTTGAAGTTGCCATTTGTTTGACAATTCTGATACATAGTCAAGGTCTTTTTGAAGGGTAGCAGCATTCTCTGTGGTATTGAACAGCTTTCCATCATCAGTGAAGAGAATGCAGTTGCTCTTAATATGATCACAGAGGTCATTTATGTGGAGTATGAAGAGAGTTGGTCCTAGAACACTGCCTTGGGACACACCACTGCTGACAGGTATAGAATTTGATAGGACGCCCCCAATTTTGACCATTTGTTGCCTGTTTGATAGGAATGCTTCTATCCAGTTATGCAGTTGTCCAGAGATACCATAAGATTTTAGTTTAGTTTAGTTTAGTTTTTTAGGCTATTGGACTAAAAGATCTCCAAGGTCCCTTCCAATTCTAATGATGATGATGGTAGTGATGATGATATCTCTTTGGAGCCCAATACCTCCCCTTTTCTACCTCACCTGCTTTTGCAGTTACACACACATGTAGAGATCACAGAACACTTCCCATCCCTAAAACATACTTTTTAACAAGCTAGAGTAAACATAGTAGATATGGTGCAATTGATTGTCTTTGGAGATTGTTCAGGCTCCAGTGTTATCCATATATCTGCCAAGAAGAGCTCTTACTGGAAACCAGCTGATGAATTATTCCCTGATTAACTCTTTACTGATGTACAGTTTTAAATAAATAATATACAATAAAATACTTCTTGACTATCTTTTCTATACATTTTGTCTGGCAGTTAGTGCATTTGATTTGCATAATGCATAGTCCATTTGATTTCCACTGTAGGCTCTAATTAAACACATAGTAAGACCATGTCAGAGAATCCCTGCTTTTGTAACATGGGCATAAGAGAACTACTGAGAACTGTATCATGTGAGACAAAACATGTTTAAGGTACTAAGGCATCTTTAGTTGTTCTTTGGTAAGTAGCCCTGGTTTTTTTGGTAGGAGGGCAAGCTTCAAGACCTCACTCAAAGAACTTTGAGGTGAAAAAAAGGGCTTGAACTATTGGACACTGCTGAGAAGATGCCTGATGAACTGTGGAAGGAAATGCCATCAATCATTATTGGAACTGCAGAATAATACATATCATGCAAGAAGCCAGAGAAAAAGTACAGGTGGCTCTCAGATGAAACCATCAAAATAGCTGAGCAAAGAAAAGCAGCCAATGGGAAGAAGCAAGAAGGCTGAATGCAGCTTTCCAGAGGGCAGTAAGGAAGAGCAATGAAATTTACTGGGATGAGCAATGCTAAACAGCTTGAAGCCGACCATATAAGGGTCACACCAAGTATGCTTTTAGGCAAGTCAAAAAGTTCAGAGAATCATTTATTGCTTATGAAGGCATCATTAAAAGCAAATAAGGGAAAGAACTTTCTGGCCAATAAGACATCAAGAACAGATGGCAAGAATATACAGAACAGCTGTATGCAGGTAGCAAAGGGGCCGAGCCTCAGGACAGGGAGGAAAGACAAGCTGAAATAGAACCAGCAATCCTTGAGGTCATATGAACAATGAACAAAGAGATCATATGAACAATGAACCAACTCCCAAACAACAAGACTCCAGGTGTTGACACTATCCCTACAGAATTATTGAGACCAGTCCTACCCAGAGTCATCAGAGACCTGTGCCAGAAAATCTGGGAAATCAACACATGGCCACAGGATTGGAAATGCCCAGTTTTCATTCCACTATCAAAAGAAAATGGGTGACCCTCCCTTTGGTTGTTCCAATTAGAGCACAATTGCTCTCATTCAGGGTGGGATTCTACCAGTTTGCACCTATTGGCTAGAACTGGTTGTTAACATTTGAAGCAGTTTGGAGAACCAGTTGTTCAAAGAAATTACTGGCCTAATCCTGTAACGAAGGCTGGAAGGAAACATTCTGGTGTTGCTAACAGAAACTGCCTCTCCGTTAACCCTTATTACATTCTTGGCAGGACTAGACTTCCTGTCTCAGGAACTTCTCTGGAGTGATTTTTCCCTCCTCTGCTGGTAAACTTTGCTTGTGTGAAGTGACCATTCAAAGTTACAATGGCACTGAAAAAAGTGACTTACGAGCATTTTTCACACTTACGACTGTTGCAGCATCCCCACAGTCATGAGAAGCCAGGGAAGGAGATGCGTGCCTTTATGTGAGTGATATTGAGTTGGCCACACCCAGCCAATAACATGACCACCAAGCCATGTCCACCCAGTCACATGCCCACCAAGCCATGCCCACCAACTAAGCCACACCCACAGAACCAGTTGTTAAAAAATTTGAATCCCATCTCTGCTCTCATCTCTCACATCAGCAAGGTTCTGCTTAAAATTATACAACTATGTCTAGCATCAATCATTATAAGGGAATTTCCAGAGGTTCAAGCCAGCTTCTCAAGGGGTTGTGGTACCCATGACCATATTGTAAATTTGCTCTTGATCATGGAAAAAATCTTGGGAATATTAAAAGATCATTTACATGTGTTTTATTGTCTACAAGAAAGTTTCAATTGTGCTGACCATGAGAAGCTATGGAAAGCTCTACAAGACCTTGGGGTACTACTGGTAGCACATCAGTTCAGGTTGGTGCAATCACTGTACACAGATCAGGAGGTCAATGTGCTAATACCATATGAGACACCAGTTGGCTTAAGATAGAGAAAGGAGTGTGATAAGGTTGCATTCTCTCCCCTTTCTTATTCAAATTGTATGCCGAAATGACCATGAGGAGGCTAGATCTTGAAGTATAAAAAATTGGGGTAAAGATTGGAGGAAGAAGCATCTTTGATATGCTGACAATTCAACCTTTCTTTCAGAAACCAAAGAAGGCGTGTAACTTCTGATAGAAAAAAATCAAAGAAGAAAATAAGAATTTTAGTCTCTTCCTGAAGATTAGAAAGATCAAGTTCATAGCCACTGCAAGGAATGGAAACCTCAAAATAGAAATTGATGGTGAAGAGAAAGTATATGTGGAAAAATTCGCTTTTCTGGTATTGCAGACCACTCAAATCAGTGAATGCAGCCCAAAAATTAAATGTTGGATTGCACTGAGTTACATAGAAATGATGAACATGAACCAAATATTGAAAAGCTAAGATGTTGGCCTGGCAACAAAATGTAGGTTAGTCCTTTCTATTGTATTCCATGTAGTTACCCATGCTTGGACCTTAAAAAAGAAAGACAGGTAGAAAATCAGCTCGTTTGAATTGTGGTGCTGGAGAAGGGTCTTGCTTATTCCATAAACAGCAAAGATGACCAACAAGAAAGTACTGGAGACCATACCACCAGGCATATCACTGCAAAGCAAAATCAGAAAGCTGCCCCTCATTTATTTTGGCCATGTTGCATGGAGGAATTTACTGGAAAAAGCAATTACGTTTTTAGCAGAGGTAGTGGTAAAAGGAAACCAGGCTGCCAAAGAATATGGTGGCTGGACACCATCAAAGCTGACACCAACCAGGCTTCTGGCTGAAGCACCATACCATAGTGACACAGGGGAACAGCTCTCCGTCCTGCATGTCCAAAAGTCTGTGTCTGGCAACTCATCGAGGTGAAGTCAGATCCTGGAGGGGACAACGATAGAGAGGAGAAAAGCCTAGGGCATCAAGGGAGATCCGCGACTCCCAGATCCTGCAGGAGAAAGTTCCGAAAACTGGCACAGAAGAGATCGGTCTTTGTGACTCAATCCAAAGAAATGGCAGCCCAGCAGACTTGAGACAGAAGTGAAGAGTGTAAGCAGTGTGGTATAGTGGTGAAAAGTGGATTGAAAAGGGAGACCGATGAAAGAAGCAAGACTCTGAAAATTAAATGAGAAGGAGACTCCAAACTGAGGTTTGAGACAGCAGTGGATTTGTCAATGCTTGTTCTGCTGCGGGTGAAAATGGCACTCCCATACTTATCATGAGGTCTTTCAGCTACAAGAGTCATGCCTGGGATTCTTGGACGAATGTTAGTGTCTCCTCGATGTGTCTCTTGTAGGCACAGTACATCACATTGATTTCTGGTACAGATATCAGCCAGGAGATGTTGCTTGGCTCCTGAAAGGCCTTCAATGTTGGCAGATATGATTGTCAGTGCCGGTCCTGAAAAGGACCCATGCTTACGACACTGACTTCTACCGACATCTTGAGCCAGATTACGTGTCTCCATGTTTGGTGATAGGATTGGTAGGTTGGTGTAGCGTGGTAGAAGGATTCGCAGGTAAACAGATACCTGACAGGGGCCGCGACGTGAACGCTCCTTCTATGGCCCCATGATGGATCCATAGAATGCGACTGCGGGGAGGCTCCCCAGACAATGGAACACCTATTAAACTGCACCCTGCTACCACAACCCTGTACATCACATGATCTCCACGATTACACCCCATGTGCCAGAGCCTGTGTTCTACAGTGGCTGGGAAAAGTGTAGCGACACGAGAGAAGAAGCAGTGGATTTGGCGGCAGGAGCGGGCATATCGGGCAGATTAAATAGCAATAGTGTGGTGAATTTGACAGGCAGTAGATCAGGGCGGAAAGAGAAGAAAATACATCTTTTGTATGATTTCCTTACTTTTTCTTCAGGAGATCTAGAGAGAAGGGCTTTAAGACATTCTGACTGAGATATTTTGATTGTCTTTTGCTGTTTTGGACAGAGACTGGGACAGAGTGAACTTAATAAGAAGTGAAAGTGGTGACTTGCATTTAGAGTGACTTTGCACTTTGAGAGAAGGGAAGACATCTTGAAAAAGAAAGAAGAAAGAAGAGAGTTGAGAAAAAGAGACTGGGACTCTGTGACCAACTAACATAAAAAAAAAAAAGAAAGTACAAATAAGATTACAATTTGATACATACTTTATTTAAAATTTATCCAAAATTGGGTACTTGTAAATTAGATACTTACAAAGAAGGGATTAATTTATAAGAATTAAATCTTAAAAAAATAAAGGCTTACTATTGTTGATTAATTGCTAATTAATTGATTACTTGATCCTATTCTGTACAACTAATTAAGGAATTTTTGATTTTTACTTATGAATTGTTGATTGTTAGAATGGTTTTGAACATACATTATAGAATAGAAAAATAATAGTAAAAGTATATCAGAAAATATTTATTCGCTACTAGTATTGTAATTTATTTAAGGAAATAGTGAATATTGCTTATTAGTAATTGTTGGTTAGAACAAACTTGAAGATTGGTTATAGACTGTAGAACTGAAAGGTATTTGTAAAATTACATTAGTTAGTATTTATTGTTAACTATTGCAAATTTATGCAGCTCTCTCTAAGTTATATACAGGAAAAAGAGTGAATCGAGAAGATAGAACCAAGAAGAAAGTAGAAACGAAGAAGCAGCTCTTAAATATATCTTCAAATGGTAGTTTGGAAAGACCTTCTTAGTGTCTTGAGAATGACAACAACAACGACAAAAACTGCAAAGAAGATGACAACGAGTATACCTTCGCCTGCGGGTCAAAGATCCTTTAGATACAATGTTGGGAGCAAAAAAATCAACATCGACTCCAATATTACAAGCAGTACAGTCATCCCTCGCAATGATGCAAGAAATGATGGTAAGAACACAAGCACTTATAGCCAGAAACCATGAAGAACTGAAAAGTGAGATGAAAAATGATATTGCAGAAGTGAAAGCAGACATCCAGAAATTGGATGATAAATTTGGAGCAATTCAAAAGACAGCAGCAAGAAATGAACAGAAACTGATAAATATGGAACTTAGAACAGAGAATGTAGAGAAGAAACTTGAAGATATTGAACAAAACTGGAAAGTCCTTTATTGTGAACTCCAAGAGGCGGTGGTCCTAGAACTAGAAAAGGCAGCATTCTTCCTTAGATTCCAGAATACTGTAGAGGAAAAGAAAGAAGACCTACAACCTCTGACAGAGCTAATTGCGGAAGCCCTCCAGAAAGACAAGACAGAGATTATGAATGATTTGGACGAGGTTTACTGAGTGCAAACACATTATGCCCATAGACATAAGCTACCAAGGGAGGTACATGTACGCTTTGTGAAGAGAACCACTAGGGATATGCTGTATGGATGAATGAGGGATGAGCCACTAATATACAAAGGTCATGAAGTGGTGACCTTAAAACAGATTCCGAGGAGGGTGAGAGAACAGAGGAGGAATTATCAATTCCTCTCAACACAATTGATTAAAAATAACATACCATTCAGATGGCTAACTCCAGAAGAACTACTGATATCGTGGAGAGAGAAGAAATTTAAAATTAATTCTATTGAAAAGGCACGTGAATTCTACAGATGATACATGAGAATGGAGGAAGAACAAGAAAATAAGGAAGATACAGAAAGTAGAAGCCTAGAGGAGACTACAGTAGAAGACAAGGAAATATAAAGAGAAGGAACAGAACAGAAACAATGGGAAGAGGGAAAAACCAACCAATTGAAGAGAGAATTGAGAACAATAGTAGAGTACCAGCAGTAAAATGGATGGAGGGATCATCCTTCTATCGCTTAATATAAATGGACTTAATTCGCCATCTAAAAGGAAACAAATGTTCAGAAAACACATAAACCAAAATGCAGATATTACATGTCTATAGGAAGTACATATGGGTAAATTACATTTGGCCCTGACAAATCAAAAGAAGAGAGACATTGCGGTGTATGTTAAGAACTGGTTAAATCTAAAGTTAGAATACAGTGATGAAGATGGAAGGATACTTCTTATAGAAATAACAATAGAACAAAGGAAGATATTATTGGCAGTAATCTATGCTCCAAATACCAATCAAAAGGAATTTTATTATAAACTCCACAATAAAATCATAGAAATTGAACTAGCTAACATATTCATAGTAGGGGGTTATAATGGAGTGTCCAATATAGAAAAGGACTATAAAACCACTAAAAACAATAAGAAAAAGAGAAGAATACTCCCAATAACATTCAACAATTAGTTCAAGAAATGAATCTAAAAGATGCCTGGAGGGAATTGAATACATCTAAAAGCCAATTTACTTTCTTTTCAAACCCACACCAATCATGGTCCAGGATTTGACATGATATGGGTGGATCTGGAATCATTGGAAAAAATAGAAACAGTGAAAATTTTGCCAAACACCTGGGCTGACCACAATCCAATTAAATTGATTTGGAGAGGAAAGAAAAAAAACTTTTAACAAGAGTATCCTGAGAGACAAAGAATATATTCAAATGATAAACAAGGAATTGAAAAATATTTTTTGAAATTAATAGGAATGAACACACAACGACTCAAAACTTATGGGATACAACAAAGGCATATGTGAGGGGTCTGACAACAGCATTTGTAGCAAAAAAGAATAGAGATAGAGAGAATCAATAGATTGTGAGACAAGATAAACTGGAAAAATTTGAAATTAAATTGCAAAAAGATCCGGATAATGAATCAATTAAAAAAGAATTAAATTTGACTAAACATGAAATAAACTTAAGCCTCTAAGAAGAAATGGCTAGAAAATTAAAATTAGCTAAACAACATTACTTTGAGAATGCGAACAAGCCTGGGAGATAGCTCTCCCACAAATTAAAAATAGAGCAGGAGAAAAGAACTATTATAGCCTTACAGGATGAGAATGGAACACTGTGTTCACAATTAGAGCAAAAGAAAACAATAGCCCAAAACTTTTTTGTTAATTCATACAAAAAAGAAGAAATTCTAGAGGAAACCATCACACAATATTTCGAGGACAAAGAATTACCAATCATATTGGAAACTGCTTGAGAGATACTAAATGATAAAATAACATTTAAAGAGGTAAAAGAGGCAATTGGAAGACAGAAAATCAATAAAACCCCAGGACCAGACAAAATACTATAAAGAATTCCAAGATATACTAGGTGATCTGCTGGTGGAAATATATGATGAGGTCCTGAATTGTGCCAAAATATCTCAAACCTGGATGGAAGCTCTGATATCTCTCATTCTCAAAGAGCAAACAGATCCTCACCAAATTAGAAATTACAGACCTAGATTATAAAATTTTAGCGATAATAATTGCAGGTAGATTTAAATTTTTTGAATTATATTATTCATCCAGACCAGAATGGTTTTCACCCAAACAGATATATTAAAAAAATATAAGAATAATAATGGATGTCCTAGTGTATTATGAAACTAAATCTAACAATCAGATGACATTTATGTTTTTGGATGCCCAAAAGGCATTCAACATTTTAAACTGGCAATTTTTGATTGAGCAAATATCTAGGATGAAATTTGGTGAAAAATTTATAGGACTAATTAAAACAATATATTCTATACAAAATGCAAAATTAGTACCGTTTCTCCAACAATACAGCCTCTCCCAATAGGAAGTCCCAGCATGTTTTATAGGCATGAATGAAATTAAGCCCCTCCCCCAAATTAAGGCCTATATTAAAACATGCAAAATGGGGGGGAGTGGTGGTGGGGCCTTGCCGTTAGGAAAGTACTTTTAGGAAGTACTTTTGTTGCACACCCGGATATGGTACTGCCTGCGTTGACCCCGATATGAAGTGTCCCATCAACGCCGAGGTCAATATCCAAGCCATCACCACCCGCCCACCCAAAGATGCAAGGGGGGGAATTAAGTCACCCCTGAAAAGACAGCCTAGCCATTTTTGGGGGGCTCAAAAAAAAAAAAGACCTGGCCTTATTATATGAGAAACACAGTAATTAATGGAGAAACCACAAACAATATAAAAATAAGCAAAGGAGTGAGACAGGGATGTCCGCTTGCTCCATTTTTATATATATTTTTATATATATCATATTTTTATATTATATAAAAATATAATGTTTATATAAAATTATATTTTACATAAAAATATTATATATATATATATTTATATATATTATATTTATATATATATTATTATATACATTTATATATATATATTTATATGTATTATCAGCGGAAGTGTTGTTAACCCAGATAAGGAAAAATTGAAAGATCCAAGGGTTGATTATTAAACAGGAAACATACAAACTGCAAGTGTTCTGCCACCACCGCATTCGAGGCAAGGCCCTGCAGGATCATCCCATTGACTTGCACATTTTGGCCCCCTAAATGCAGCATTGGGAACTCCAGAGTGGCTTTGCTCTCCTTTTCAAATATCCCACTGCCATGTTTGGGGCGGCGTGGCAGCTCCCTGAATGCAGCATTAGGAAAAGGAGAGCAAAGCCTTTTCAAACATCCCACTGCCATTTTCTGGGTAGCAGGTCGGCACCCCAAACGCAGCATTGGGAAAGAAGAGCAAGGCCAGAGTGGCTTTGCTCTCCTTTTCAAACATCCCGCCTCCATGTTCGGGGTGGTAAGGCGGTGCCCTGAAAGCAGCATTGGGAATAGGAGAGCAAAGCCTTTTCAAACATCCCACTGCCGTCTTCAGGGCAGTGGGGCGGTGCCCCACCGCCACTGTGTTCCACCCCATTGAGCCCCTTGCACCGGAGGTACCTGCCCAAGCACGTCTGAATGGAGTGGTGCACGAAGTCAATGGGGTGAGCCTGAGAGAGGGAAAGAGAGAGGAAATAGAGAGAGAAAGAAGGAAGAAGAGAAAGAGAAAAGGGAAAGAAAGAAAAAGAGACAAAAAAGGAGGGAGGCAAGAGAAAGATAATGAGATATCTATTCTAGTCCAATCACCTGCTCCAGCAGGGTTAGAAGGGAGTATGTGCGTGTGTATATTCTTGTGATTTACCAATACATTTTGGTTTTGCCTTCTTCAGAATTGGCACTGTAATACATTGGGGAAAAGTAATTTTTTAGGGTGGAGATCTGATCCAATAGATATAGTTCAAAGCCTCAACAAAATGTGAGAGCTTCCTGATAGTCTTGGCCATGTTTTGTCCACAAAACCTTTTATTAATAGAAGCCAAAGATGTTTCAATGTGTTGGCAAAGATGTTTCAATGTGGAAAAGGGTCTCTAAACTAGGCCTCATTTGAATCTGATGCATCAGGTCTCTCTCTCTCTTTCTCCCTCTCTCCCCCTCCATCCCTCCATGCTCCCCCTTTCTTTGTCCCTTTTTCTTTCTTTCCCTTTTCTCTTTCTTTTTTTCCTTCTCTCTCTCTCTATCTTTCCCTCTCCCAGGCTCACCCAATTGATTTGGTGCACCGCTCCACTTGGACATGCTTGGGCATGTCACTCCGGTGCAGTGGGCTCAATGGGGTGAACCTGGGGGCTGGCACCAAGAACACAGCAGTGCCGGCACGTTTGAAAAGTCGAGCAAAGCCAGAGGTCGGTAATTTTTGTTGCAAAGAATCACAAAAGCTTCTGGGTTTGCACAAGAAGGGACACACATGTCAATGCAATTCAGCAATATAAAATAAAGAAATACAAATAAAACAAATCAACAAGAATCGGCAAAGCATCTCTGATTAGATTTTATTCACTACTAGAATCTAATCAGAGATGCTTTGCTGATTCTAGTCCAATGACCTGCTCCAGCAGGGTTGGAAGGGAGAGTGTGTACATGTGTGTGCATGGCTGTCAAAACTCTAAAAACAGGTCAAGTAGTTCTGGGGAGGCCAGTCCTAAATTAGAACACTTGCTAAGCAACCGCCCATTAAGTGAGGACCACTTATATTTGGTTTGCCAGCCACCAAACCACACTCACCCAGTCATGTGACCAGTAAGCCACACCCATCCAGTCATGTGATCAGCAAGCCACACCCACCCAATCATGTGACCAGCAAACCACACCCTTGAATTAGGCCATGCCCACAGAAATTTGAATCCCACCCCTGGGTGGAGGGCATTGAGGATGAGTTTGTAGCACCAAGGAGGCAGTGGACTGAAAAAGTTTGGGAACCACTGATCTAGATAGATGGGTAAATTTACAACTCTCTTGGATGGGAAGGATAGCCACCATTAAAACAAATTACTTCTAAAATTGTTGTATCTCTTTCAAACCATGCCAGTCAAACTTGGGAAAAAAATTCTTCGAAGACCTGAACAAAAGAATTAGTAAATTTGTTTGGCAAAAGAAAAAAGCTAGAGTAAAATACAAATTAATGCAAGATAGTATAAGTAAGGGAGGATTGGTGCTGCCAGATTTTGAGTTATACTATCAAGCCGCAGCGAGTACCTGGATCAAAGATTGGATTAACCTGGAGGACAAAATAATACTGACAATAGAAGGCTTCAAATTACAGATTGGCTGGCACGCGTTTCTCTGGGATGGAAAAAATAAAATTCATTGCTACTTTCAAAGACACTGGATAAGGGACGCTTTGTTATATATATGGAAAAGAATTAAAAGAAGCCATTATGTGAAAATACCTCTCTGGCTATCTCCAATGGAGGCACTTGTATATCCCAATGTTATGGATCTGAACAAAACAATAAAATACAAAGAATTAATAACAGATGAAGGTGACTTGAAAACACAGATACAATTAAAAACACAGGGAATTGAAATTGGGTGGTGGCTATATGCTCAAATTCAAACAAAACACAAAAAAGACAAGGAACAATTTGGATTTTATAATACAGATCAGGAATTAGACATAATTTTACAAGGAAGTGAAAAAAAGATGATTATCAAAATGTACAATTGTTTATTGAAATTCAAAATGCAAGAGGAAATGGTTAAAGAGAGCATGATAATATGGGCTAAAAACTGTGGCCACGATATTGAATTAGAACAATGGGAACAAATTTGGTGAACTAACTATAAATTAATGTTATCAGTCTCATATAAAGAAAATATTTATAAAATGTTCTATCTCTGGCACCTCCCACCAGCAAGACTTGCTAGGATGTTACCTAATATGTCACCCAAATATTGGAAGTGTAATTTTAGCCAGGGGATGTATTTTCACATGTGGTGGACATGTCCTAAAGCCCAAAAATACTGGTCTAAGATACAGACATGGTTAGAAGAGATGACAAAACTAAAGATTAAATTCAACCCAGAGACTTTTCTACTTGGAATGACAGAACTGACATGGAGCAAAAAACACCAGCATCTGATATCCCATATCATTACAGTGGCAAGGATAATCTTTGCCCCAAACTAGAAATCAACAATGATACTCACAGCCTGGCAATAACTAATAAAATCCACCAATGTGCAGAAATGATTAGACTAACCATGTTCCTAAAAAATAAGGAAGAGGGTGAGTTTTTTACAATTTGGAATATATAGAACAAATGATTGTATAAAAAGGAAGTGAAGATGTCTAGTGAAATGGATTAAACAAACAACAAGGGAAAATGTAAATAAGGATAAATGTATATATAGCTATGTATATATGTAAAGTAATATAATTAAATCAATATTGTATTATAATTGTAATGATAACGTAAAAAGTAAAGATTTAAAGACAGATTTACTTGTAACAAATGACTTTAATTGACACTAATATAAATGTACACTACTATGAAAACATTGCAAAAATGTGAGAACATGTTTCTCTTTTTTAAAATATATTCTTTTTTTTAAACTTTCAATAAACATTATTTAAAAAAAGCTGACACCAGCTCAAACTCAGAGTAGTACAAGATTGGAAGATGTGGAGAGACCTGGCCTATAGAATTGTCAAGAGTTGGACACAACAGATAGGATAACATTATCATTCTTTGTGTGGTGCCCTGCCAGAAGAACACACATCTAAGCAGGTGTGGGATGCTACCGGTTCATCCCGGTTCTATAGAACTTATACCTGTGAATAGCAGCTGACACTGAACTGGTTCGGTGTTTGGCCCACCTGCCTGCCCAGGCTCTAGGCTGTCCTTTATTCCCTGCTTTTCTCTCCTCAGCTGCTTTGTGCAGCATAGTTGAAGCTGAAAAAGCAGGAACCAAGAGGATTTTCAAACACTGTGCACTCGAGCACAACGCTTATCAGCTGTCCAGGCGGCAGAGCTGATGATTTCTTGAAAACATTTGAAAACGCTGCACATACAATTGTCCCCAGTTAGGAGAACCGACAAATTGCTCCACTGGCTGGCCCCTCCCCTCTCCTCCCCATGCACTCATTCCTTACCTGGCATGTGAGCTATCCAACTTGCCTGGTTTGGTAAGTTGCTATTTTTCCTCCCCCCTCCCCAACCATCAGCTGTTCTGCTCTGCCAGGAAATTTAGATTAGCTAGAAAGCAGGAAATCCTTGCATTTCTTGCTTTCTAGTAATCTAAAAGCAGAGCTGAACCTTCCTTAGGACCGAAGCTTTTCGGTACAGACTCAGGTAGCCAATTGCAGATAGATAGATCTCTTAATTAATCTGTGATTCTGTGAGCAACTCAATCTGCCTGCCTGCCTGCTTTGTCTGCTTTTCAGAAAAAGTTGCTTTTTTTTTAAATAAAAAATTCTAGATTTATATACATGGTGTGTTGTGAGTTAATTTTATGAGTTTGCTTGCAAGCAAATTTTATGTGACAGACTCAGAAAGCCAATTGCAGATAGATGGATCTCTAAGTGGTTCTGTAATTCTTTGAGCAACTCAATCTGCCTGCTTGCTATGCCTGATTTTGGGTAATAGTTGCTCTTTTTCTAAGAAAAAAAAATCAATATTTACATAAATATTTATAATATTTACATACAAGCCATGCCCACCCAATCACATGACCACCAAGCCACACCCACAGAACCAGTTGTTAAGAAATTTGAATCCCCTCCCTGCTTAGGACCACAATTGAGCCCAAAATTTATGTTGCTTAATGAGAAATTTGATAAGTGAGTTTCCTCTCATTTTATGTTTAAGCGAATTACTGCAGTTGTTAAATTAGTAACATGGTTGTTAAGTGACTCTGGCTTCCCCATGGACTTTGCTGAAAGTCAGAAAGTCACAAAAGATGACCCATGATCCTGGGACACTTCAACTGTCATAAAGATGACTCAGCTGTCAAACATCCAATGTAAATCACGTGACCATGGGGATGCTTCAATGGTCATAAGTGTGAAAAATGGTCATAAGTCACTTGTTTCAGTGCTGTTGTAATTTTGAGCAGCCACTAAGTGAATTGTTGTAAATTGAGGACTCCCTGGAATGGAAATTTTGGCACTGTTAAAAATGTGTACTTTTTGTAAAATAAAACAATATATACTGGCATATTTTACTAACGTTATAATTGTATAACTTATAATTATGTTTATTCATAGATTTTTTTTTCAAAAATAAATCTTTGTTTTAAATAAAATAAAAGGATTATAATAAAACTAAAAAGAAATAAAACAGAACTATTGATTTAAAAGGGGAACGTGAATATTTCTATTGGTATATATTATTATCCAATGAAATTTTGACTTACAAAACATGGATAGATGTAAGAGTATCTATACACATTAATGAATGTATACTTGCAAGTTTCCTTGCAGATTGCATTTTTTAAAAAAAGTTTGTCTTTTGGTATTGCAAAAATAAAAATTAGATCCTTTTAAAATTTTCTCCAAAACTATATTTATATTCCCATCTAATTTTAGTTTATTTTTTGAAAAATATTGACTGTTTCTTGAAGACCAAGCGCATGCACATTATAGAGTTCATTTCAAATGCTTTTGCTTGTGCTGCAGATCCATTTATATTAGATATTAGATCCATTTTGTTAGATCTATCCTCTGATGGTTTTCTTTGATATTTCTCTTGGAAGGCCTCCTCATCTCAGCAGCTGTTTCAGAAGAGACTCAGTCACCTATGGAAAGACCAGTCAGCTTCCTGATGTTCTTATTTCTCCGCAGCAAAGACAGCACATAAATGTGATGATAATGGAGTAAGTCTTTTGCAAGTTTTCCTGTCTCCTGGCCAACTAGTCCTTTGTTTGATTTATTATCTTGTGCAAATCCTACAAGGGGACAAGTCTAAGAAGTCAATGGACAGCTCCATGGATTGTTCAAAAGTTCCTCCAGACAAGGCTGATCCTGACATAATTTATTCCAGGATCTGCTGCTATAAACTTCAAATCACAGTTATCCCAAGCGTAAACAGGGCACCCTATTTGAGCTTCAAAACTCAGACAACCACTAGAGGACAGCAGACTAATTATTAACTCTTATTTATAGAAGCAGTTTCTGCTTTTCTACAGCCCAAGGATGATACTGGTTTCCCATTCAGGGAATTAATCCTCCCTAAAGGGCCTGTCATATAGGCCGACGGATGTAACGTATGTAAAAAGGACACAGTGGACGAGAAAATGTTCCATCCATTGTTATCCGCTCTCAAAAGTGCCCCGAATTTACATAAGCAGAGCGGACAACAATGGAAAGGAACGGATGGGGGGAGGATGTAGCGGGGATGTAAAGCGGATGTTCGTAGGAAGCCTAGCAGATGGAAGTGGATGGGAGTGGATGGCACATCCGCAAGGCTTCCGGGGGAGCACAGCAAAGCAGACGTGCAGCGGAAGGAACGAATGCAGAGCGGATGCCTAGCGGATGAAGCGGATGCATCACGGATGCCTAGCAGATGCCTAGCGGATGCAATGTGTTCACTGTGCATGCGGGGAGGATGCATTGCGTCAGCCGCGCGGATATAAAAGGATGTAGCTCGCAAGCAGGTCACCATTTAGAGGAAAGACCTGCTGCCAGACACAGCTCCAGCCAGCCAACAACCATGGGGAAGAAGAGGAAGCCTGTGCCATCTGCTGCCAGCCCTAACAAGAAGGACAGGGCCACTATCCCACCCCCTGGCCCTGACTCTGCTTCTGCTGGGGCTTCTGCTGCTCGGGCTGACTCTTCTGGTGCTGGTGCTTCTGCTGGTGCTTACTCTGCTGGCGCTGCTCCTGGTGCTGGTGCTTCTGCTGGTGCTTATTCTGCTGGCACTGCTCCTGGTGCTGGTGCTTATTCTGCTGGCGCTGCTCCTGGTGCTGGTGCTTCTGCTGGTGCTTACTCTGCAGGCGCTGCTCCTGGTGCTGCTGGTCCTGCTGGTGCTCCTGGTGCTTACTCTGCTGCTGCTGATCTTGGTCCTGCTGGTGCTGCTGGTGCTTCTGGTGCTTCTGGTCCTGCTTTTGCTGCTACTGTTGTTGTTGCTGCTGCTGCTGGTGGTGTGGTGGAGCAGTCCCTAGAACCTCGAAGCCCCTCTGATGAGGGCCCAGATGGCCCTGCCAGAGGGAGGAAGAGGCATATGCGTGAACGGGAGAGGAGGCAATACTTCATCGAAGAGGAACATGAGGATGAGGTGCTGGAATGGCTGAGGGAGAATGAGTATCTATGGCGGAAGGGACACAGGCTCTATCGCGACACCAAAAGGAAGCAGGCTGCTTGGAGAGAGAAGGTGGAGAGCCTGGGCTACACTTCGGAGGTCCTCCTCGGCTGGTGGAAGCACATGCACACCTGGTATGGGAAGCTGCACCTCAAGAAATCTGGCCAGGCCACGGTCAAGCTGATGGACCGAGAGACCTACGTGATGGCCAAATGCAGCTTCTTGGAGGGTGAGATCCACCACCAAGGAGCAGCCCCTCTCACAACCCTCTCTCTCAGGCAGCCCGCAGAGAGCCAGTCCTCTTCTGGCCAAGAGTCAGCTCCTGTGTTCAGGGAGGAATCTTTGGAGCGTCCCACAATGGAGACACCCCCAACAGCTGCACTCTCCATGGCAGAGCGTGTGGAGGACCCCCCTGATGCAGTGGGAGCAAGGAGAGGGCACTGCCACCAGAGACCAACCCACATCCACCCCCAGCTCCACCTCCACAGAAAGCAGGCAGAGAGCCAGACCGGAGGGACAAAGCCACACTGTCCTGCTGGAGATCAGGGACACCATCAAAAGCAGCGTAGATCTCCTCTCTCAGCTGGTACACACTGACATACCATCCTCAAACCGCAAGCCCTTCCTCACCTACGTCAACCAGACCCTCCTGGACATGTCCTAATCACAGTACCAGGTGATCAAGGACAGGATCGCCGGTCTTCTTCACAACCCTCCAGACCCAGCTGAACCTGCTCCCACCCAGGTCTGCTCCTCCACCCCAGGTGATGTCACCGCCCTTCCAAGGCTTTCCACAGGCCCTCACCTACCAAGGCTACGGCTACCAGGAGCTCCAGCAGCACAGGCAGCCCTTCCCAGTCCAGGCACAGGTACATCATACACCACCAGTGCCACCAATGCCACAGATGCCACCCATGCCTCATCTCACTCACCTGCAGACGAGACATCCCCACTACACTCCTCCTTCCTCCACCCCACAGCCAAGCCCGGCCTCAGAACATCTGTCATCGGTCTTGGGACTGACTCCGCATGTCCTGGAGAAAGGGGCTCTCAACATCACAGAACTGAGCCAGCTCTCTGAGAGCTTCCTGCACACACCATCCCCTGTTGTCCTCTCGGGGCCAGGCACCCAAATGGTGCCTCAGACCAGAACTCCAGCAGCAGCCACCTCCACAGCACCTGGACCCTTCACCCCTGAAACTATGGGCATGCCTCAGAGTGACTGAGAAGAGTGCCAGAGACTGAGTTGCTACCTGTTGACTTTATCTTTGCTTGGGACACTTGGGTCATTTTGCTTTTACAGCTTGTTATTAATAAAGATTATCTTTGCTTCACACACTTGGTTCATTTATTTTAGTAAATAAAGTCTTGGTGGAAACTTTTAGAAATGGTTTAAGCCTTTGCATGCTTTTTTTGAGCGGAAAATGTATCCAACGCGTCCGTTCTACATCCGCTACGCATACGGGGAACATCCGTTAAATGTCCGTCGTCATCCGTTATGCATCCGCTATATCCTCAAGGCATCTGCTACGCATCCGCACAACTCGCATCCGCTCCAGCGGAAAACGGACATAGGGAGGAAGCGAAACGGACGCGGAATGGACACGCAGCGTCAGTAGCACGGACGGAGAAAGGATGAAAGAGGATGCAGCTTGCATATAAAACATTAAAACTGAGAAAAAAGTTCAAAGAAGGGACCTATCTTGGAAATTTAGGATGTCTGCAGGATGTCTGGAAGATGCAAAAGGACACCTAGCGGAAAACCTATATTTCCTATAAAAAGGGGAAGCAACTCGCCTGCATCTCACTTTCAGAACAGCAGCCCAGCGGTGCAGACTTCTGCAGCCTTCATCTGGCTCTTCCTCTTCCACAGCATCCAGTCATGTCCACCGTGGATTGTGACAAAGTCCTTTCGGCAGCCACCACCCTTCTGCAACAGTGCGAAACCATCTACAGGCTCTGTGAACTCTACTGCGAGAAGAAAAGGAGGCACCCAAAAAAAGTCTGGGTCCAAAGATGGTTCGCCAGAAGAGCAGAGGATGGACTGTACAACAAGCTGATGATGGAGCTCAGGAGCGAAGACACTCGGGCATTCCAGAACTTCATGAGGATGCCTCCAGCCATGTCTGACAAAGTTGTGCAGTGCCTGACACCCAGGTTGAGCAAGACAAATACCAACTTCCCGCCCAGCCTGGAACCTGGGCTCAAGGTGGCACTCACGCTGCGCCACCTGGCCTCAGGGACCACCTACAGGAGCATGCAGTACGGCTGGAGGGTGCCACCCAGCACCATCAGCTTTGTGGTCAGAGAAGTGGTGCAGGCCATCATTGAAGAGTACATGGAGGAGCTCCTCCAGTGCCCCTCCACTGAAGAAGGCTGGAAGAAAGTTGCAGAGCAGTGGTATCAGAAGTGGAACTTCCCACACACCGTTGGAGCCATAGATGGCAAGCACGTGGCCTGCAAAGCGCCAGCCAAGTCGGGGTCCACTTATCACAACTACAAGGGCTTCTTCAGCATCATCCTCTTCGCCATGGTCGATGCTGACTACAAGTTCATGTACATCGATGCTTCAGGCAACGGGTCAGCTTCAGATGCCCAGGTATACAACGCCAGTCACCTCAAGGAGGGGCTGGAACGCAACCTCATGGTGGGCTTCCCAGATCCAGACCCCCTGCCCAATGACACACAAGATGTGCCCTACTTCATCATGGGGGATTATGCCTTCTCCCTCACAACCTACCTCATGAAGCCCTACACCTCCAAATACCTCACCCGTGAAGAGAGGATCTTCAACTACAGGCTGTTCAGGGCAAGGCGGGTGGTGGAGAACGCCTTTGGCATCCTGGCCAACAGGTTCCAGGTACTTCTCACCAACATGCAGCATAGCCCAGAGACCATGAGGAGGACCGTGGAAGCTTACTGCATCCTGCACAATCTCATGCGCACCCGCTACCCAGTCTTGCAGAACAGGCTCGTGGACCTCCAACAAGGCAATGGGGACAAAATCTGATCGACACTCAGGATGTGCAAGGCCCCAACAGAGCCTCACGTGAGGCGAAGAAGCAGCACAACCTCCTGAAACACTGTTGCAACTCCCCAGCTGGAGCAGTGGAGTGGCAAGACAGGATGGTAAATGCTTAATGGATGCTTCCTTCAGCCTGTCTCATCACACAGATGAGATTGGGCCATGTATGTTTGGTTGGCCTACAATGAACAGGGCGTTTAATAAAGAGTTGTGTTTATGTTGACATGTGTGGATGATTGATTATATTGTTATTGATAATAAAGGGCCATAGGTGTGGCACCTGGGAGGGTGGACCATACAGTCCCACTATGCTTGCACTGGAGGTTTATCTATCCCAC
This sequence comes from Laticauda colubrina, assembly GCA_015471245.1. NCBI lineage: Eukaryota > Metazoa > Chordata > Lepidosauria > Squamata > Elapidae > Laticauda > Laticauda colubrina. Next base: position 31,289,488 of record BLBF01000021.1, on the reverse strand, counting down.
AGCTATTACCCATACCAAAGATATCCCTGACCATGCCACTGCTATCTTAACCCATCCCACAAGCATGCAAAGGCTTAAACCATTTCTAAAAGTTTCCACCAAGACTTTATTAAAAAAAAGAAATGAAGCAAGTGTGTGAATCATAAATAGACTTTATTAACAACAAGCTATAAGACAAAAATGAGTCTCTGGCACTCCTCTTGGTTGCTCAGTCTCAGGGGTGAAGGGTGCAGGTGCTGTGGAGGGGGCTGGTGCTGGAGTGCTTGTCATCAGCTCCTCCAGAAGCAGAAGCAGCAGAAGCCCCAGCCCCAGAAGAGCGAGCCCGTGCTGCAGAATCCCCAGCAGAACCAGAGTGAGGGCCAGGGGGCGGGATGGTAGCCCTGTCCCTCTTGCCAGGGCTGGCAGCAGATGGCTGAGGCTTGCTGTGCTTCTGCATGGTTGTGGGGTTGCTGGCTGGCAGGGAGGCTGGCAGGAACCAAGGCTGGCAGCAAGGCTGGCAGGGAGGCAGGCACCAAGGCACACAGCAAGGCTGGCAGGAAGGCTGGCAGCAAGGCTGGCAGGCAGACATGCAGGCAGGACAGGCAAGGCAGTCGATGTGTCCGGCAGCAGGTCTTTCCTCTGAATGGCGACCTGCTTCCGAGCTGCTTCCGTTATATCCGCGGGGCTGATGCAATGCATCCTCCCCGCATGCACAATTAACGCCAGGCATCCTTTAGGCTTCCGCTCTGCATACGCTGTGCATCCTCTTTATCCGTTCAGCGTCTGCTTTGCGGAGGCCCCCCGGAAGCCTAGCAGATGTGCCATCCGCTCCCATCCGCTTCCATCCGCTGGGCTTCCGTTCCGCATCCACTTTGCATCTGCCCTGCGTCCTCCCTGCGTCCGTGTTATCCGCTCCGGTTATGCAAATTTTTGCCCCTTTTGAGAGCGGATAACAGCGGATGGAACATTTTGCTCGTCCGCTGTGTCCTTTTTGCATCCGTTGGCCAGTGTGACATGGGCTTAACATTATTAATCATTTATTTGACTATTAACTGTTTATTTCATCATTTTATGCAAGATATTCAATGTTTTGGATTAGTTTATATTGTAGCATTTATTATATCATCATTCAATAGTAATACATCCTTATGTTATATTCTCTGTAGTTCTATTATCTCTATATAATAAAGTTATCTAAGATGTATCATTTCCATATTTTTTTTAACCATTGATAAAATAAATCCCATAACTTGTAATATTGTTCATGTTCTTGTTCTCTAATTTCAAATGTCAATTTATTCATTTTGGCACATTCAATTATTTTCTTAATGACTTCCTCCTATGTTGGTATTTTCTCATCTTTCCAATTTTTCGCAAACACAATTCTGGCTGCTGTTAATACATTTACAATCAAATATTTCAATTCACTTCTGTATATCTCTGGTACATTACCCAATAAAAATATCTCTGGTTTAAAATCAATATGTCTTTTTGTCATTTTTTCCAACCATGTGTGGATTGTAGGCCAGTATCTTTTTGCCTCTACGCATGTCCACCACAGATGGTAAAATGAGCCTGGTATCTGATGACATTTCCAACACTTTATGGATTTGTTCTTAAACGTTCTTGCTATTCAAGTCGGGGGTAAATGCAACCTGTAAAACATCTTATACAAATTTTCTTTATATGCTGTTGACATTGTTGTTGCATAATTTTGAGACCACAATTTTTGCCATTTCTCTACAGTCCAATCTCTTCTTGAAAGCTTCCAATGATGAAGCTCCCACAACTTCTGAAGGTAAGCTTTTCCATTGGTTCTTCTCCTTATTTCTCGATCGAATCTCTTGCAGCCCAAAAAGCCAATACAATCCTAAATTGCATTAACAGAGGGTTACAATCAAGATCAAGTGAGGTACTAATACCACTCTATAAAGCCCTAGTAAGACCGCACCTAGAATACTGCTTCCAGTTTTGGTCACTACACTATAAAAAGTATGTTGAGTCTCTAGAAAAAGGTACAGAGAAGAGCAACCAGGATGATTAGGGGACTGGAGGCTAAAACATACAATGAACGGCTGCAGGAACTGGACTTGGCTAGTTTAGTGAAGAGAAGGATCAGGAGAGACATGATAGCAGTGTTCCAATATTTGAGGGGCTGCCACAGACAGGAAGGGGTCAAACTATTTTCTAAAATCTAAAGCACCTGTAGGCCAGACAAAGAATAATGGATGAAAACTGAACAAGGAGAGATTTAACCTGGAAGTAAGGAGAAATTTTCTGACAGTGAGAGCAATCAACCAGTGTGATAGCTTACCTTCAGAAGTTGTGGGAGCTTCATCACTTGATACTTTCAAGAAAAGATTGGACTGCCATTTGTTAGAAATGGTGAAGGGTCTCCGCTTGGGTAGAGGGTTGGACTAGATGACCTACAAGATACCTTCCAACTCTGTTAATCTGTTAAGATCCCTCTCACAGTTACTGCTATTAAGCCTGGTTTCACCCAGTCTATATGTGTACTTTTGGGTTTTTTTTGCCTAAGCGTTTTTACTTTTCTCTACATTGAATTTCATTTTGTTAGATAGGACCCAGTGTTCAAGTTGGTCAAGATCCATCTGGATCTTGAGCCTATCAATTATGGTGTTGACTATTCCTGCCAGCTTAGTATCATCCACAAATGTGGTAAGTTCCCCTTCTATTCCCTCATCTAAGTCATTTATGAAGATATTGAAGAGTACTGGGCCTAAGATGGAACTTTGTGGTACCCCACTGCTTCCTTCCTTCCTTATTATTTATCTCTAGAGTAGGACTATAGGTAACCTTAAACCAAAACTTTCAGCTTTTCCTTTTCCTTGCATTATATAAGAAGAGATAGGGTTCAGGATGGGATTCTACCAGTTCCCACTATTTGCTAGAACCGGTTGTTAACATTCTAAGCAGTTTGGAGAATTGGTTGTTAGAAGAAATTACTGGCCTAATCCTGTAAGAAAGGCAGGAAGGAAACATTCTGATGTTGCTTACAGAAACTGCCTCTCCGTTAACCCTTATTACGTTCTTGGCAAGACTAGACTTCCTGTTTCAGGAACTTCTCTGATTTTTACCCTACTTTTCTTGTGTGGAATGACCATTCAAAATTACAATGGCACTGAAAAAAGTGACTGATGACCATTTTTCACACTTATGACTTGCAGCATCCCCACAGTCATGAGAGGCCAGGGAAGGAGATGCGTGCCTTGATGTGAGTGATATTGAGTTGGCTACACCCAGCCAATAACATGACCACCAAGCCATGTCCACCCAGTCACATGACCACCAAGCCACACCCACCAACTAGCCACACCCACTGAATAGGTTGTTCAAAAATTTGAATCCCACCCCTGGATAGTCATAATTATAGTTCTTACACTGTTCAAATCCTTGCAGATATTGCGAGAATTCACATATTTTACTATGCAATTGATTAACCATGGCTTTTTATACAAAGCATAATGCTTGGGTTTATGCAACATACTAAGTAACTGAATCGAACTTTCTTGTTCCATAATAAAATATTGCTGGTAATTCTCTCCTATCTTTGCAGACAATTACCACTTTCTATCCAATCACCCACCAATGTTAAAATCTATTAGATTCTGAAGTGCCAGGCTGCAGTGTGTACTCTATCATATTGATTTCTGCCTTTCTTGTGAGGCATTTACTCAGATCCACCTAAATCCCTTCTTTACTTCCAGCAAAGTATTCTGGGATTTGCCTTTATTTGCTTTAGCTTACAACCCAATGTTCATTCTTATTCTAAAGAGAGTCCCAAATCACATGGTCTATCAAGTCTTAAAACAGGCTTCTCTCTCTAATTATAATTTTAGAAGGTCTGGGCCTTTACCTGCTATACTGATGAGAGTAATGGGCTCAGTGTTAGGGAACTGAATTGCTGAGGTCCATGGATTTAGTGTTCATGAGTTGCTGTGCAGAAGCTGAAGCGAGATCAGAAGACACAGAGTGGGTCTTTGTTACAATTCCCAACATTTTCTGGATAATTAGATTTGATGTCATAGCTTTTTTCACCAGTTCCCTTTGAAATGCCAAATAAAATTCTGTTGCTAAGCAAGACCGGTGTTATGTTAATTTTGCCCCATTTTACTTTTCTTGCCACAGTTGTTAAGTGAAGCTGCAATTCTCTTGTACGGGTTGCCCTTATGATGGGCTATGAGCTGGTGAAGAGGCTTCTATGCTTTGGTTTGAGGCAATTGCAGGGGAGCTTTTTCTGGGGCAGGGAAGTCTCCATTTTTTTTCTTCAGTACAGGGGGGAACTGCTAGAGGAATGTGCATGCTATTTCCAGAAGCAGAGAAAATCAGATTAGGCAATTGTCAAAGGAATTGTGAAAACTGACTGGCAGGGATAGTAAAAGTGATCCGATTCTGGGAGGTGGACAGGATTAATATTTTGTTGAGGTATGAGGAACAATTATATGAACCTAAAAACACAGAACATTGGACCAAGATAATAAGGCAACAGATGCCTGGAGCCTGCAGATGCAATGTTGTTGGTTACCAAAAACATGTTACCTTTTCACCACATAATTCTCCTGCAAAAATGAAAAATCCTGTCCAGTATGAGTAATGTGCTGTTTGTGATATCCTACCATTGAACCAAATGATATCGCAACATCTCACATGCAAAAAATCCAATGCAAACTCTATCATAACAACCTCTACATCTACTTTAAAAAGTAAATCAGTTAAACTCTAGAATTAATATATTTCTTCCTAACAGAAAATAATAAATATGTACACAGCTAAGGCCCTATAAATGATCCTTTAGCTGAATACATAACTACAGTGGGCACCTTTATCATGGCAAACTTCTAGAGAATTCAGTTAGATCAGAATGCACACACAACTGACCTTGAAACTATAGTTCAACAACCTTCACAGGGGCCAGAGTTTCCATCCCTAAGAGAAATGGTTGTTCAGATGAACATCACATGACCACACCACTCAATGACAGTATTCTGATAGTCTTAGTTCTGGTATTGGCATAGTCTGTGCCATCAATAGGTGAGTACTTCATGCTTCTCTTGCCTTGCTTCTGCTTGCCTCCATTTCAACTCCTCACCACCTATATTCCTCCCCGCCATCTGTGCCCTTCTGGCTGTCATTTATTCTGAAGCTCTCCTCATCAGCAACAGTTGGCTTCTTCTTCTTCCTAGCATATTCCCACAGATGCAGCGTCCGCTTTTTGGATCATTGAACACCACTTTGCGCAGTCAACCTAGGTCTCTAGGGTGCAGGCCTGTGGCTTGCATATCTTTGTTGATAGTGTCTTGCCATCTCTGTTTTGGACGCCTGTGAGGTTGCTGGCCATTGACTTCTAGTTGGTAGGCTGTCTTGGCAACAATGGAAGGTGCTGCTCTCTCAACATGCCCATATCAGCAAAGCCAGCATTCTCTCATCTTCTCTGTAATTGGTGCCACACCAAAATGCTAGCAAATGGTGTCATTTGTTATGTGGTCAAGAAGGGAGATGCCCAATATCTAATGGAACATTAACATTTCCATGGAGATAGCTTTCAGTCCCTGTTGTTGCTGCCCAATGTTCAGTGCCATACAGTACAACAGGGCAGATGGTTGTCTTGTAAATCTTAGATTTAAAATGAGTTGGCATTTGTCTGTCACATAAGGCACCTGTAAGTTCTCACCAATGCATCCAGGCTGCATTCACCCTTGCTTGCACCTTGCCATTGATGTCACCATTACCTTGGAGATGGGATCTCAGATGCTGAAAAATGTCCAGCTGATTTGAAGCGTTCCAGGAGTGGTGACAGTCTCTAAGTACTCAATTTTCTTGATGTTGAGGTGGAGTCTGAAATGGTTAAGGCGATCATTCCATATTTAGACTTGCTGTTGTGTTTCAGGTCTGGTGGTGAAAGCAAGCATAACATCATCAGCATAGAGCACAGTCCAGGGTGCGTTCTGCTACAGGTAATGCATGATGGTATCCACAGAAGTGTTGACAGTGCAGAACCTTTGTTGTGTATGGAAATTAGAAGACTCCAAATAACTTAAACTGATTGGCTGAACAAGCCGTTCTCGGATTGGTCAATCAAGCACCATTTTGATTGGCCCTCCTGATGGCGGGAATTCTTAAAGAGCTGCTACTGCAGCTTCGGCAAATGTTCCGCTACAAGTCACTATACTGTTTAATAAAGAGCTGTTTGTTGGAATACTGGCCTCACGTACCTTATTATCCAAATGGAACACTGGCAACGAGGATGGGATCATCTTAGAAGAGCGAGACCGAAGCATGCAGCAACAACAACCGAGCAACCAAAATGGCCTGTACCAATGCGCCGCCCGCACCATTCAACCCAGCCGAAGAAGACTGGGAGTCATACATTGACCGCTTTCTGATGTTCTTAGAAAGCAGCAAGCTACAAGAAATAACCGACCAGAGGAAGAGAGCAGTATTCCTCACGCATTGTGCCCTGCCGTTTTCAAAATGGCTAAGGCGTTAGCCAAACCGCGGGACGTAAAACTGATGGCATGGCCAGAATTAAACCAAATGCTACGAACCCATTACGCGCCTGTGGTCTCCAATCTGATCAAAAGGCATGAATTTTATAAGCGAGACCAACGAGAAGATGAGAGCATCGGAGATTTCGTAGCAGCCCTAAGAAATATCGGAGGAGCCTGCAAATTTCAGAACATGGACGAAGCCATGAGAGACCGTGTGGTCCTGAGATTGAAGGACACTACACTCCAAAGCAAGCTGCTAAACAGACCAAATATCACAGTAGCTGAGGCCATCGCAGAAGCTACCGCTGCTGAAGCAGCCAAGAAATCCGCAGCCACCATGCACCAGATGAACTCAACAAGTCCAAAACCACCAAACCAACCCTGAGAAAAGAAGGTGGAAGGAAACCAAAACCAGCCCACAGCAACTGCCCACCTCAACTCCCTGAGAGACACTGATGATGACAACGAAGACATACATAGGCTTCAGTCAGAAAGAAAATGGTGGGAAAAAAGAGGAAGGAGGCGAGAATTCCAGTGCACTGGGTGCGGAAGGGATCACCCGTGCTCCGAATGCAGATTCCCGGATGCCATTTGCAGATTTTGTGAGAAATGGGGGAACATTGCAAGGGTCTGCCGAAACAAAAAGAGCTATTGCCCAAAAAGATGCAGCAGCACGCCCCCCAGAAAGAGAGAGAGACAAGTCGGAAGCCGATGGAGCCAAGAGAACAGAAACCTGCAAATGAACGACAGAGAAGAAACACATCAAACAATAATCATCGGAAATGCCAGGGCAGCAAAAGCAAAAAAGGTCCGAATAAATGTGAAAATTGAAGGAAAGCCCTGTGAGATGGAAGTAGACTCCAGATCATACCTGTCAATGGTATCATGGAACACTATCAGAAACCTGATACCAGACATCAAGCAAAGAGAATTGGAACAGCAAAAGCTAATACTTAAAGATTACCAGGGAAACCGAATCCCCGGTAGTGGATCTTGGACATTTCCTAATAGAATTCAAAAACCACGCTGAAGTACTTCCTCTGACAATCGTTGACCGTGATCACCCTAGCCTGCTGGGTTTGCGCCCCTAGGAATCGGAGTGACCGAGATCAACAGCGTCGTTGAGACCAATTGGGAGGAGAGCCTGCTGTAAGAGTTCCGGGATGTATTCGACGGGACCCTAGGCAAGTACAAGGGGACCCTGATAGCATTCACCCTAGACCCTAAGATAGCTTCCATGAGGCTCAAAGCCAGACACGTTCCTTTTGCCTTAAAACCAAAAATAGATGAGCAACTTAACAAACTCATCGCACAAGGGGTGTTGGAGCCAATTGACCATGCCAGGTGGGAAACTCCCATCGTGACTCCTGTCAAACCAGATGGGTCAGTGCGCATCTGTGGTGACTATAAGGCCACCCTAAATCATGCACTCCAGCAAAGCACATACCCTGTTCCAGTAATTCAACACCTGTTGCATTCATTAGGGGGAGGAAAATTTTTTGCAAAGCTTGATCTCGTGCAAGCATATCAACAGCTGACGGTTGACCCTGAAACTGCAGAGGCACAGACTATAGTTATGCACAGAGGGGCATTCAAATGCAACAGACTTCAATTTGGGGTTAGTGTTGCCCCAGGCATTTTCCAAAGCCTCATGGAGCACCTTCTAAATGGAATAAAAGGAGTTGTTCCCTATTTTGATGACGTATTAGTATCAGCAAAAAATAAACACCAATTAGAAAATAGACTGAGAGAAGTCTTGCGAAGATTCAGGGAAGCAGGGCTTAAGGTCAAAAGAGAAAAATGTAAACTAGCCACCAATCAAGTCGAATTCTTAGGCTACCTTATAGATGAGCAAGGGATACACCCCACTGAAAAGAAAATAAAGGTGATTAAAGACACACCCAGGCCTAAGAACAAAGCAAACTTACAAGCGTTCTTAGGTCCCATTAACTTCTACAATGTCTTCCTATCCCAAAAGGCAACCATAGCAGAGCCATTACATTGACCATTAGAAAAAAAAAAATTGGAACTGGGGCCACTGAGAACAAGCAGCATTCCAAAACATTAAGGACTTATTAACATCCAACACTGTTTTAATACAATACAGCAATACCTGCCACTGATGGTCACCTGTGATGCATCATCTTTTGGAATCGGCACCATACTGAGCCACAAGCTACCAGACGGCAGAGAAGCACCAATCACCTTCTGTTCCAAAACGCTGTCAAAATCTGAAAGGAACTACAGCCAACTTGACCGAGAAGCCCTCGCAATCATAGCAGGTGTCAAGAGATTCCACGAATACCTATATGGTAGGACATTTTCTATTATCACAGACCACAAACCCCTGCTAGGGATCCTGGCAAGGAACAAACCAACCCCGAACATCCTATCGCCAAGAATGACAAGGTGATCAGAATTCCTTGCTGCATACAATTACACACTCATCCATCACCCAGGAAAGACCATCACCCATGCGGATGCTTTGAGCTGTTCCCCGCTGTCCGACAAGGAAGGCGACCCAACTCCCACCATCTCCACTCTTCAGATCGAGACATGGCCGAATCTGCCACTAACCGCAGCAGACGTCACTAAAGCTACCGTGAAAGTCCTGCTGACAGTTCGGATCCTGCATTGGGTAGGTAAGGGCTGGCCGGATGAGCCAACCATTTGTTATTCATGGATTTATTGATCCACTTGATCCACTGCCTTGAACTAATTGAGACTGTTTGCTGTCATTGTGCCTTGCACCAATTGAAACCAACTCAGTTTCATTGTGTCTTCAGCCTGCTGGAGTCATGTTGCCTTCATTGTGCCTTTTACCCATTGAAATCATTTTTACCTTTGCTCTGCTTTGAGCCTAGAGTGTTATCAGGGATGTTGTGCTGTTGGCATTGTTCCTGGGCCACAGGTACAGAAAATATCCATCTGGTTCTGTTCCAAGGTGGGAGAAAGAAACTGAAAACATGGAGGCTGATTGGAAAGATAGTTTAATGATGAAGCAGAACCACCAATCACATGGTTCTGGTGCAGCTGACCACATGGAGTTGAGACTTAGGGGTTTTTATACCTTCTCTTAGGCTTTGCACTTGAATTTCCTGTTCCTGTGCAAGAACATGTATTCTATGGCTGTTATCAGACTCCTATAGGGCCATGTACAAATCCTAGGAATTTGTCTGAGCTAAGTTTGGTTGAAGATTCTGAGAGTGATGCAATGTCCTTAGGAGATTGTGCAATATAGGGAGCTCTGCATCCTATTATGTCCTGAAGGGTCATGTCTTAATCCCTTCTCCCTGGAGCTGAAGGTATTTTGTTTTGTAGATATGCTAGCTCAATCTTTCTTAATGGGCACAAAATATCTGATACAGATACAGATTAATAAGTGGAAAGGGATGTTGTACGTCATTCTAGTTCAACCCTCAGCCCAAGCAAACCCTACAACATTTTTGACAGATGGCAGTCCAGTTTTTTTTTTTTTTTTTAAAGCTTCCAGTGATCTGGTGGCAGGGAGCTGGGGCTCCGAGTTTCTATCTCCCTTAATATTTTTATTTCTCTTTTAAGGAAAATTTTTTATCCTGCCTTTTAAAAATATTCCTCAAAATATTTCATTCTTCTAGGAAGGGTGTGTGAGGATTCCCACAACTGTAGCACATTTTGTTTCCATTCCCTTCATTTTGTCTAGGTCACTTGGAGCAGACTTTAAAGACTGCACACATGGTTGGGACCTCTGGAAGGACTACAGGGTTGGTTGTATGCAATAAACAAACATATTTGTTATGTATATGTAAATAACATAGCTGGGTTGACGATATATAAACTACAAATATATATGTTTGTAGCTTTAAAGAAAAATACTGTACTGTGTTACACTGTATTCTAGTTGGTTAATTATTCTACCAGTTACCATAAGAGGGAGCTATAGACCATGGTTTATTTCTCTTTCTCTTTTTCACTGATGATCTCTCTTGATAATGATACTGACTGACTATGGACCGATACTGACTAACCTTGTTTATTTTGATATTCTGTTGATATCGAGGGTTATTTGTTATATTATGGTTTGATATTTGTCTGCTGTAAAAGACATGGAACCGGTAAGAAGATTTTGGACTTTGCTATTTCTACAAGTAAAAATTAATCCAACTTGTTCAACTCTGTGTGGGTGTATATTTCTCATAACTGTTCTCATAAACTGTTTTCTGTGTGCATATCCTTTTTATACAAGGGTTACTCTACACAGTATTTTTCAGACTATAAGATGTACTCTCCCCCCCCAAAAAAGTGGATGGAAATGTATGTGTGTCTTATAGAGCACATATTGCAGCTGGTGGGGAGGGAGGTTGGTGCGGTGTCAATCAGCTGCTCTAGGTGGTGGAGATAGCTGTCTATCATCTCTTCTGCCACCCGTTTACAGTGATTGGCAGCGACTGGGCTGTGGTGACCAGGCTGCAGCAATTAGGCTATGACGACCAGGCCACAGTGGTGAAGAGGCAGCGACAGCAGCAATTGGGCCATGGTGACTGGGTCGTGGTGACCAGGCCATGGTGGTGGCGACTGGGCGGCGATGAATGGATGGTGGTGAATGGATGGCAGCGGTCGCGAATGGGCCACAGCAAGCGGGCCATGTTGAACAGACTGTGTCAAATGGGCCATGTTGGTTGCGAACAGGTGGTGGCGAACAGGCGGCGGCAAATGGGTAGAGGAGGCAGAGGCAGATTTTTTTGTTCTTGTTTTCCTCCTCTAAACCTAATGTACATCTTATAGTCTGGAGTGTCTTATAGTCTGAAAAATATGGTACTCTCCTCGTGCTGAGTATGGGTATGTATGTGGACTGGGTTAGGACACTGATGTTCTTTGTTCAGTTCTTTAGTGAAATCTGAACCTACAGACCTTGCACTCCTCTGCTATGGAGGATACCTGTGCCTGAAGAGTCTGAAAAAGGACAAAACTGATCTGCTATATAAGCTCCAACTAGTCAGTAGGTAATATAACATCATCAATAAAAAACTATATAAGCCCCATCTTCAGGGAAGATTCTCTTGAAAGCCTCAAGCACGAGGCTCAAACCAATAAAAGTCACGAAAAAAACCCTACATAGGTTCTTGTTGCTCTTTGAGCTTGGTAGTCAGAATTCCAAGAATCCACAAACTGCTAATTGCATTTTTATGAAGTTTAGCTATAAGTAAGCTGGAACAGACTTATCTAGAGAACTACCATGAGAAACTCAAAAGTGCTTTTTCAAAAGACAACTGGACTTTGTTTTTCCTTGAAAACATTTTGCTTCTCATCTGAGAAGTTGCTTCAGTCCTGATTGAATGATGGAGAATGGAAGGATTTATATTCCTTGCAATCACCTGGTCATTAGCACTCTGTCTGAGAATCTCTCAGGCCATTTGGAGATTTATCGGTGCTCTCACAGTCGCCACGAGAGACATGAACTTTGACTGTCTTTAGAGTATTAAACTGGTGCTCTTTGTTCTACGTAAATATTTATGAGCTAAATATAGATACCACAATATGAATAAAAATCCAGAGATCTTCTTCAAAAGGAAAGCAAGCACCATTAATACTGCTGTCCTTGAAAGTAGAAGATTGAGAAGAGAAATACATTTTGCTCTTCTTAACGTTTTAATTCAGGAAAAAATACAGCTAAAGACAAGTAAAGCCCCATATTGATCACATAAGACGAAATGAGTTGCAAAGCCATCTTGATATATAAGGTTGTGTCATTTAATGGGGGTAAAAATTAATTTTTGCAATTTTTTTCAGTGAGGGATCCTAAAAATATGCATTTTTACAGCAAGAATTCAAATCTGCTGTTATTTTTGTAATTGCACAATGCTTCGCTTGGCATGGTAAATCCACTTTTGATCACATACCCAGGGGTGGGATTCTGCCGGTTCTCACCAGTTCTATAGAACTGGATGTTAATGTTCCTGTCAGTTCAGAGAACCAGTAAAACAGCCCCTGGCTGGCCCCCCTCTCTGCCCGCTCCTCCGCTCCTGGAATCGGTTTTTGTTGTTGCGCATGCGCGACATTGTGCGCATATGCAACATGCCTGAAGCTATTCCACTTGGAGATGCTTTCGGAGGGCTGAGGCAGCTGCTTTAAATCCTCCCTGCCACTTTAAAGCCTGCCACTTTATACGTGAGCACCCCCTCCCTAAGCTCTCCGAAAGCATCTCTGAGTGGAATGGAGATGGCTGGGGTGGGGGCCAGTCATGTTTCAGTTGCACACCAGCTCCTCCTCCCCTCTTTCTTGCTTTTCCTGCCACCCGCTGCTGACTGGAGTTCGCAGGATCACAGTTCGTCCCAGACCAGGTGTGTGTGTGTTTGTGTGTGTGTGTGAGAGAGAGAGGGGGGGGGGAGGCAGGGAGAGAGAGAGGAGGGAGAGACAGAAAGAGAGGGAAAGAGAGAATCCTACCCCTGGGTGGCTGCCCCCAGAGTGATGGAGATGGAAGAAATAATGGGGTCATACAGAAAGTCAGCTTATAGGCACCTGATTGCATTAGGAATTTTTTGTTTACAATATCTGTAAATTTGGAATTTTCCTTTCTGTGCTACAAATTCATTTTTGTTTAGAGCATGGGGTGTTTGACTGTTACATTTCTGAAAAAAATTTTTTTTTTCATTCATGGAAATTGTTACGTTTGATTTGTCAGTCTTGGGCTGCCTGATACCTTCAGGTGAATTCTTGAGGTTACATAGAGTCTAAGTAAATAATAAAGTTTCTCCATTCACAGTTCCTAATGTCTGGTTCTTGAAGAAAGGATCATTTCTAAATATGTTATTATTCTTGTAAAGCTTGTTTTGTTTGTGTAAGTTCCCTGCTATGAATGTCAGGAAATAAAAGCATTGAGCCTGAGGCTCCTGTTTTGTCTGCAATCTTGGATTGTAGTTTGAAGACTGTAAAGTCTCCAGTCTCTTTTACATCTACATAACTGCAACTGTTGTTCTTGGTTCTGATCTGATTCAATAGCTTGTGATCCAGTGTAAAAAGGATGTTGAGGAACAAAGAGTGAAAGGATGCAGAAGTATTCATCCAGAATTGAAGGTTGGGAGCATCTTTGGGACTGAAACTCATGTACTCTAAATACAATAAGAAGCATCAGTTGGGTCTAGGAAGGGTCAACAGTCTGAAGTGTTACAGGCTACCTGAATCTGCAGCCCTCAGTAGGGTGGTTCCTTCCTTCCTTCCTTCCTTCCTTCCTTCCTTCCTTCCTTCCTTCCTTCCTTCCTTCCTTCCTTCCTTCCTTCCTTCCTTCCTTCCTTCCTTCCTTCCT